>VXAD01000397.1:213209-426738 GCA_013399195.1 Dicrurus megarhynchus | reverse complement strand
TTTTTTTCTTTCTTTTTTTTCTTTCTTTTTTTTTTTTCGTGAAATTACTACAGTATGCTTTCAGATCCAAGCTCTTAGTGAGGAAGGCAAGAATGCAATGTAAACTTAGGAGACAAACAAATACTTCGTTATTCTTAATATATCTCCCTTCTCCCAAGAATGCCCCGTTTTCTTGGGGTGATATATAATTTGGATTTGTAAATATCTTATTTTCAAGCACAAAAAAAATATACATATTAAAAATATAAACAGTAATTTCGGACCAAACATTATAAAAATGCTTTATTCTTTGGGAAAATAAGGTTTTAATAAAATCTGTCTCATAAAAACCAATTTAATGATAAATTTCAGGTTCTCTCAAACACAATAGAAGGAATTTTTGAATCAAATTATTTTTTATTGAAAAGCCAAATAACTCATAAAAATTGTCAAAATTTATTTTATTAACTCTATTTCTATTTAAACCTTCAGGGACTGTGCTTGTTTGTTCAACATAAAAACAATCCAGCAAACATGACAGAATTATAAAACACTTCTGAGGATGTCTTATTTGCATTTTGACAATAAAAAGCTTGAAAAATTCCATCTAGGTCTAGGAATCTATATCATCACAAACCTTAAATTGAAGACTATATGTATCCCTAACAGGAATCTACTCTAGTCAAAAGTTATTCAGGCTGACAGAAAACACTCACTAATTCATAGAATCATCACAGGATCACAGAATCTGGGTTTGAAGGGGCCTTAAAGATCTTCTAGTTCTAACCCCTTTGTCATGGACAGGAGGTATATCTTCCACTAGGCCCATGTTCCTCAAAACTAGCCTGGCCTTGAATACTCCCAGGGATGAGGTATCCACAACTTCTCTGGGCAACCTGTTCCAGTGCCTCATCACCCTCACAGTAAAGAATTTCTTCCTACAAGAAGAAATATAAAGCTACTCTCCTTCAGCTTAAAGCCACTCCCCCTCGTCCTCTCACTAGATGCTGTTGAGAAAAGTCTCTCTGCAGCTCTCTTGAAGGATCCCTTTAGGTACTGGAAGACACTCTAAGGTCTTCTTCACAGAAAGGGTTGTCAAGCATTGGACCAGGCTGCTCAGGGAAGTGGCTGAGTATTCAAAAAATATGTAGAAGTGGCACTGAGGGACATCATTTAGTGGTGGACTTGGCAATGCTGGATTAATGGATGGATTAATGATCTTAAATGATTCTGTGACTCTCTTTAATCAAAAGCCATGTTTCCATTACCTATATTTACAACCCAAAACTTAGGGAGACAAAGAAGGCAAAATTACTGGTTTTGTATTTACACATAAAGAATATTCTTTCTTTATAACTAGATCTAGAATAGTAGGCATGTAATGATTCCCAACATTTTTCTCTCCTCTGGGATTTTGCACAGATTTTTACTCCATTGTCCTTTCTGATACTTGTTTGAATTGTACTTGTTTGATTTGGTCAGTGTACAATTTTTTTAAATGTCTGAATGCAGCTGAGATGCATTGTGTGTATTGTTCCAACACATGCATCGATTATTCTGTTTCGTAAATTGCAAAGATGCTCAGTACTAGTTTGCAAAAAAAGAGAACATTTCAGACCAATTCAGTTGAAGCTATGTTGAGCTCTTAGAAAAATCCTATGGGATAGAAAATGTTCTTAAAATAACAAACATGAAAATAAGATCTATGCTAACCTATTTAGCATGGCAATTAAAGCCCTGTTCTTTTAGGATTATTCTGTGTACTCATGCAATGTTGGCCTTCTTTGATCTGAGTTCTTAGAGCTGTGTGAACTTCATGATGTTTGCACATAAACTCTCAAGCTTAAATTTAAACATCAGCTTCCTCTGGTTACCAAAATATTAATATTGATCTTATGCAATTGTTCTTGGCTTTCATGTACCCTCTTTCAATAGCCTGGGGAAAGACACTTTTCATCTTGTTTGTAAACTAAAAATATTTACTCAGTTTCAGGGAATATTCTTTCTTTAATGTTAGAAGAATAACAAGATTAGATTTCTGACAGTAAGATCATATCTCTTTGAATTTAATTGAAAGACATTTCTGTTGCTCTGTTTTCTTTCAAATGAAGAAATATGGAAATTCAAAAGTGATATTAAGCATTTAAATATGTATTATGACTACTATTTGAAAGGTGTCACATTGTAATTCAAGTATTTTTTGATGTAAAGACTTTGACTCGGGTATCCGAAATGTATAATAAAATAACTCATAGATTAGAAGACTTTGCACTCTTAAACTTATTTTTCATGGTAAGAGTAATTTCTTTTTTTTCCCCTTGTTACTAGATTACAAATACACAATTTAAATTAAATTCTTACTGTTGCTGTCTTTCCATTCACACTATCCAATATTCTAGCTTAAATGATTAGTGAATCATTAATCATTAAATCTGCATCTGGATACAACCTAAAGAGTATAAATAATAATCTCACGCATTAATAACTCAGCTGTATAAATACAATTTAAACTAAATATCTGTTTTAAAAGCATGTGAGTTGAGCAAAAAGCAATTGTTTCAAATAAGACATATAAAATAAACTTCAGGTTTCTATCAGAAAGTTGAAGTCAATAGCTCTAAAACCTAAACTAATTATTTGACAATATTTCATAATTATCATCTTAGCTATTATCAAGATAGATTAAGGGAAGCTGTGAACTGACACAGGTATACATTCTCCTAAAAAAAAAAAAAAAAGAGAGTTTAACATCTAAACTCTGAGAGGTCACAGAAAAGCATGTTTCATATACAAGAAAACTGATGATTTATTTTATTTCCTCTTATTCCTCATGCCTTCCTGTGTTAACAGACGTAATACCTAATGAAGCTTAAAAACACAAAGGAGAAACTCTTATATGACCAAAACCTTATACAAAGAGAAGGGATAGAGAGATGCTCAGGATTGCAGAAGAGGACATAAGTAAAGGATTGATATTATATACATGATTCCTGCAATGGAACATAGGAACAACTACTGAAAAAGAAAATGGTAAATCAGAACTAATAGAAAAAAATATTTCAGATAGCACATAATTCGACTGTAAAAGTGGCTATTAAAGCTAAAATGAGGTTGGCCTACCGCTAAAAAGGGGATGGCCTTACATGATAATTTTATAGACGATCACAATTTTATCATTATTCCAGTAAATTTCTCCAAAGAAATTTAACAGTGCAATTTATTATCAGTCTCCAAGTATAAAAATAGAAGGCCTCCTTCACAGATCATATAGTTCTCAGCAGCATTCTAAGAGACTCTCACATTTTCTCTGAAATGTTTTGTCCTTGCTGTTATCAAAAAGACCACAGATCATATCCAGTAGATTAATTTTTGCTGCTTCCACCTTATTGCATTCTGTATCAATATTATAAAAAATACAAACATGACCTTAGAATCAGATTGATGAAAAAACAACTTTTCTAGGAAGTCCATTTAGGCTAACAGTTCACTATTGTAGCATATGGGTGGCTTGCTGGCAATAATACAGTTCACTATTGTAGCATATGGGTGGCTCGCTGGCAATAATAACATTGTATTGCATCATGTCTTATAATATAAAAATCCTTGAAAGCAATAAAACAATAAAGCAGAAAACAAACTTTACAATATGTTCTTTAAGTTTAATATTTACTGTGTATCTAATATAGAATGCAGAAAAAAAAAGTTGGTTTGTTTACAGTCAATTTTACATGTCCGGGGGTAAATGCAGATCAAATCTGAACAGCAATGAGGAAGAACCTTATTGTTACTCGTAAAAAAAGTATGATACCTACTAACCAAGTAATGATATAGCTCATGAAACTCATTATCAATATTTGTAGAAAAATAAATCTGGAAAAAAACCCCATTATTATGAGTTTGCAGGCACAATGATAGGTTCTGATTTGACAGCTAGGACTCAGGAACAGAAACCCTAGCATACTAACGATAATTCTGTGAAACTGTAAGCTATTGAAAATGTTAAGAATTACTGGGAAAGCAACAGTGAACAAAACAGAGAATAGTATTCTGACCTCACACAAAAACCTTCCAAAATTTCATTTCCATGTTGAATTTTACATGTAGTTCTGCTCTTCCATTTTAAAAAGGCAACATTAGAACTAGGGGAGGAAAACAAAAGATCAAAGTTACTGAGGAAATGAGGGCCAATTAAACAGACTGCAAATCTCTTTTTCTGGGCGGGGTGGGGGGCTGAAATACATGTGTTCAAAAAGTTATTGGACAAATACATGGAAGAAAATCTTATTGAGAGACAACGAAGCACTTGAGGCATGCATCACCGGAAACAGAGAAAATACTTTTTTCTTGATCTATCACTGTATAATTCACCATTTCTTCCCTAAAGACCTATTATTGTCAAGTACCAATATGCTTTTGGTCTCACTGTAGATTTTTAGTCAAATGTTTTGTGATAAGAAACATGATATTGTTCAAATTATAGTGTTCATCTTGCTTTACTACCAGAAAGAGTAGGGCCTGTCAATACAAAGGACTGAGCAGTGCCCTGAACAAAAGTTAGCACAAAGCTATCCTGTGGAAACCAACTTAGAATGTTATAGAAAATAGGAAGTACAGGAAAAAGGAAGTTCAGCTGCCTCAGAAATTATCAGAATAACATAAGAGTGAATATTGTGAAAAGGCGAACCATGGAATGAGGCAGAAAGCAGTAACAAAACTTGTGGAATTAAATTGTCGTTAAAATTAAGAGAAAGAAAAATAGCTAGCAGGAAAGGAGAATGAAGAACACTTCCACTTTTCTATAAAAAAAACCTCTTATCTAGATAAAAAATGTTTAAATAAAATTAAGAGAAGGGCAGGATAGGAAGAGAACAGCTTAAGGACCTTTTAGAAAATGCAGACATATTCAAGGGATCAGGGGCTAATCAAATTCAGTATTTAAACTGAAGCAGTCAATGAACTATTACCAATTATCTTCAAGTACTTATGGAGAACAAGGGAGGTCCCACATAACTGAGCAAGGTCACATGCATTAACTGTCCCTTAAACTGGACAGAAGAGGAGCCAGGGAATTAAACAAATACCTGTGTATCTAATTTTTTCCCCTCAAACTGGGAAAATTATATGCTTTATCTTCCTTTACAATGGAATATCCTTAAACATCTTTACCTAAAATTATCTTAAGTCCTGACAAGAAAGACATGGTGGCTGTCTAGAAAGAAAATCAATGAGCTACTACTAGCAAATCACTTGTAAAAGGATTGTAAAGCCAACACTGATCCTAAGAAAAGTAATGGAACAGCGAACATAAGACACTATTTCTTAACGGTTAAAATACAAAAATATAATTACCAGTAGTTAACGTAATTTTATGGAAAATTGGCCATGTCATACAAACAATATGTTTTTCAGATTATAAACTCAGATAACACAATATATTTGGGCTTCTTTGAACCATTTAAATTAGTGACACATGGCATCCTAATTAAGAATTGGCATCATAGAAAATTAATTTAGCACACATTAAGTGGATTGCAATTAGATAATTATAGTATTTTGAAGCATAAATGGTAATAAAGAATTATCATTAGACAATAGAACTGCTTCAGTTAGGTTTATCTATACTTTTTTTAGCCCTATCCTAACAGTTTGTTACACAAATATTACAGACAAATAGGTAAACAATACTGCCATATTATTTTCAAGATGATTTAACCTGCCATATATTATAGGCGTGCATGTCTTCTCAAGCATATGTACCCACATAAGCACTGCTTTTTCTCATACTCTTAAAATAAACCCTCACCAAAATCTCAAGCCGATTTTATTATTCGTAAAATAAAATTAAAGTTAGATGGGAGGACCTTATTTTCCCTGAGTATCCACTCTCGCACTTTACATTGGGTGTGCCTCCTCCCTAAAGACCAGGAGTGATAAGTACAGTTTCATAAAGCAAAATGAAAGATTAAAATCATGTGTGGATTTGCTGGAGCTTCAACTCAGTGTTTCTAATGAAGATTGTAGAAACAGTAAGTGCTCAAATGAAAAATGTTAGCTTTGGAAGCAACTAAACATACCAATATTAGTACAGTGTGGACAACCAAATAATTTTGCTTTATTATATTTCAGTAAAGAAGCAAGAAAGATGAAGTATTGCTCCAAAAATATTCTTCTGAAGGAAAAAAAAAAAAAAGAGAAAACATCTTCAGGCCTTACGCTCCTATATTCTGCCCTTGCAGGACAAATCCTGCGCTCCAGTGTTGGATTCAGTCCAGCAACTTTTAACCTGTTTTGGCAGTACACAATTTCCCCGAGATCTCAAAGTTTCTCTCTTTGATGAACTTTGAGGCTTTATTGCATGGGCACCCTTTCCATCTAGAGAGAAGTTCCTGTTGTTCTTATCTATATCTTGCATGTTTCAGTTTCTTTGCTGTGCCTCCATCCTTGCTGGCTCCTGTCCCCTTGGTCACCTGAAAGTTCTGGGGTGGGATTAAGGAAGACAAACTTTCCTTCTCTTTCCAAAGATGCTGACATGGCCAAGGCTTAACAACAGGAGTTTTTTCTTCCCTAATAAAACACACTTTTTGAGGAACATAACCTTACACAAAACTACTCCACAGACAAGTAAAGGAAGTCTCACAGCTTAAAATTCAGTCTGGAAGCTATTCCATATAAACATACTGAAACAGTACATACCCATATGTACATGTAAATATTTTGTAGGCATAGTATACAGACAAGAAAGCAAACAAACAAAAAAATAAAATTTATGTGTTTTTTCAGTGAGAGCAATTAAGAAACTGTAATTTCACAGAGGCATGTGGGAGAGTCTTCAAGAGCATTAACTATCTATTTGACTTTGCATAGATAGATCGGACTTCTTAGTCTTAAAATTTCATTCAACATCTTGGTTTTCCATTTTCACACCCAGAAGAAAAAACGGAGGACAGGTTGGATTATGATGGGGAATTAACCGTGTTGGTTGTTTTGGTGAAAAAATTCTCTCTCTGAATATTGTTTGTCTGTAGAGGTTAACTGCACAAACCTAAAAACCCCAGCAAACTGCTACATGGAAATCCTGTGTCTTTTACTACATAAATAAAGCCTAACTATGACTTTCATAGAGTGACCAGGATACAATTAAAATCTGTTCATTAAAAAAAAAAAAAAATTAAAAAGTGTTTGAAAAGTACAGTATTGTTTTGGTTTGCTGTTTGGGTGTTTGGTTTTTTTTTCCAAACAGCACAAGGAGGAAAAAATGTAAATTTATATTTATGTTGTTCCTATCAGGTACATGCATGTTCTGGTGAAAGCACATCCAAATGTCTATACTGTAGAGAAGCAAATAGATCACGTATAGTCAGATTACTTCATATACTTTCAATCTTGGCAGATTAAAAGACATCCCAATAAATAGGTTGCACTCACTTTTCTTGAGCATATTGTGAGTGGAAATTTAAAAATGAAATTAATTGAATGAGTGGAAATTAAGAAAAAAAATGTATTTTTGACATCCAATTCTTGCTAAAATCTGTTAAAATTCCTTCTCTTTTCTCTGCATATTACTTTTACCAAAATAGCACAGGAGGAACCTCTGGCCATGGTTCCAAGCAGCTTTTGATTACATTTGATTAAGCAGCTGATTACATTTTAAACCAAACTCAATATGATAATATTTGGAAACATAGTCCAGCAAAGGTCAGTTGAAAGCTGAATAAGCTTGAGAAATGATACTCACCAAAACTCAGTAAACTTTTCTACAGAATGCTAATACAATACAATAGAAGAATTAGCAGACACAAGTTTTTTTATCATGTTCTTTATAAAGGTGACTGTACAAAAACATTTCACTGTTTCAGAGATTATATAGACATTAGAAAACTGAAAGTGGAAACAATTGTTAGGACCCTGGAATTATCAAAAACAGATAGATAAAAATGTGGTGAGTACTGTAGATCACAGGAAATATCCAAAAGATTTATATCTTCTGTTTTTATTTTTTTTTTAAGGTATTTAAAGTCAGTTCTGCAAGGAAGGCCATGCAAGTGCACACATGCTAATACCACTCTCTAGCATTGAAACAAGCCCAAGTATACTCACTACCTGAGAGAAATGGTCCTAACTTCTTTTTCTTTAAAAAGAGTGGAGAAACACATCAACAGGCATACCTAGAGATACAGACTGAAAACAGTTTACATATGTATTTACAAGGACTCACGCTTCCTTTATTTTTCATATTACAACTGAAAAGGTTAGAATATCTACAAAACATTCACCACTTTTTTTTTGTGTTCTACTGTGATGAATTTCTTTTAAAGTAAATAGTACTCTGTTTTCTAAAAGTTCCTCAAGCACCAAGCTATTCTTTGGACACTGAAAGGAAAAATAAAGACCCTTTGAAAATACTACTAATGCCAAGCCTGCAAGTGAATTGTAAAGAAAATGCTTTTTTAAAATCATTCCATGAAGGGTGCATAATGTCCTAGTGAAGAAAGGGCTGGCCATGCCTATGCTGGCTTGGAAAGGTCAGAGGAGAGGTGAAGGTACAAGGCAGTAGCAAACTGTTTTTCACTGACAGTCAGCACATTGTATTCAGGTTCATCTGCACATATACCCATTTAATGTAGTTCATTGCTTTTTGCACTTAGAAACCTCCACTGTACAATGTCATATAAGCTATGTTCTGAGAACACCGAGACTCCATATTTTAGAAGATCCATTTTCTAATAAATGTTGTTCGTTCTTCATGATTAGAATAAAATTGAGTTTTCAGAAGTGTTTAGATGCAAACAGAGCGTGCAAGCACACACAATACCAAGTAAGATATTGTTGTAGCTTTGTGTTAACCTCATTCAGCAATTCTCACATATAATAAAAAGTCTGAATGGATTTTATTTTTATATGCTACCATATATACAACAAAGAAATCAAATGCATAAAGTCTGAAATTTGTTCTTTATAATGTTTTAGATTAGGAAGTATTGTTTTTCTCAAATTTCACAGCAACATAAAAATAAGACATTATTTCATCTGAATAACAATAACCCCCTTTAATCTAAATTGCTAATAAAATGAGAGAGCAATATAAAAAGGCTGCTCTGGAGGATATGCTGACTTTGCAACAAGTGGAGGTGTTAGTATGTCACATCAATTTCAGTCAAAGTGTGAAATTTATGTCTGTTTATGAGCGAAATAGATAAATCATACAGCTTTTGAAAGGACTTGGGAAAGATAAAAAGTACTGAAAAACTTTGAAGAACTCTTTAGTGAAATAAATGTTGTTTATGGAGGATCTTACTAATAGACATCTGCGTGTCAGAATTAAAATCTTCAACTGTTGCTTAATATTTCCCACAGATCTTTCTTTACTACCAGCTACCACTACTAATTGTATTTTCAATAATATTTGAGATTCAAATACAGTTTTCCATTTGAAATCATGTGAGTTAGTAATCAACAGCGACATTTAAGAAATTCAGTAAATGCTATAATGAAGGCACAAATGATGCAGAAATTGCTTAATGACCCAGACCTGACCATCTTTTGTCTTTTCATGGTTTTAGCTGCTAAAAGAAAAGCATACCAATAGGCACCAAAATCCTAAAAACTGCAATTTACTTTAATGAGATGATAATAAGAATCTAGCCTAGCTTAAAAAGATGGAAAAATGCATGTGAACAAGAAATTCCAGATCTTTTTTAAAATCTCAGTAACAGCTAAAATGCATCTACTATATAAAAATATGATGAAGTGGGTTGTGCAGAATTCCAGCACAGCATTTCTAAAACACCAGTTTTACTAAACTTTACACACTATACTAGAAATTAGCAGTGGTGGAGGTGATCTACAGTGGCTTGGAGAATAATCAGGACCCCAAGGACTTGGATGAAATCCAGTGCGAGTTTGAATGGAGCACACTGGTGTCACACAGAGGCACTCTGATGATAAAGCACTGGGCAGACACCTGTGGATATCCTGGTCCACCTACGAAGAGCATCCCTGTTCCCCCTCCCCTAACCCACAGGGGCTTGCATCTTAGCCATGGAAAGACTGTCCCACCAGGTCTGGCCACTGAAAGGAAATGTGGAGAATCTCTCCTCTTCCTTGTTCCTGCTGAGCTTCACCACAACACAAATGTACACACACACACTTCTCCCTAACTAGGAAAAGAACACAACTAAGGACATTAAAGCCACACTGAAGGACGTGCAGAAGTACTGCCTCAGGTGTACGATTGTCCTCAGATAACTGCAATTTAATCCTCCTCAGAGGATTTGTATTCTTCTTTCAAAGAAGATTAAGTTGCAGTTATGAAGGGCCAAAATGTCACTGAAGGAGAGCGCTTACACAGGGATTTAAGGTAGATTACTCAGCTAAATCTGTACTTTAAATGTATTGTACCTTGTTAATTTTAACATTTATGAGTATCTCCTTGCAGATGTAACAGACATTTTCCAAAAATAAATGTAACTCCTATTTCCAGGGTTTTATCACTGGTTTTCATCAAAAGAACACCAGCTTTTATAGCTGGGTGTATCTTAAAAACCAGAACATGGTCTTTATATATAGTAACACTAAATATAAGATAAGCTATATTATTTTAAACGTCTATGCAAAATTTACTGAATTAATTTTGTGGTATGCAATGTATTCTAATACACATACAAGAAAATCACAATATGAAAAATTTTGGGTAAATTTTGAGGTGAGAGATTATTCATTATAAATTATATTAATATGTGAAATACACTTTATGTATCTACAAATGCATACATATATGTATTTTTAAAATGGCTACTATAAAGTCTTAACTGGAAGCAGGATTTTGTGTACAGTGTCTTAGAGTCACTTTACCTTTTTCTTCAGCTTGTAATAAGAATATACATTTAGTATTTTTTTATCGAGTTACTCCATGTTGTATCACAAAAAGAACTATTAGTATGCTGACATCATGCATAAGCCTGCACGGAAAATCCTGTGAGAGTCAAAGTCTGACTAAAAAATTATTTTTCTTTTAGGTTCCAGACAAATATTTGCTTTAAGAAAAATTACAATAATACTGAATTTTGCTTTAGAGAAGCAAATTAAATATTTAACAACATTATTAAAACAATGCTATCTTTTTAGTTTATTGACTTCAGGGATAGCATCACTTCTCACAGCTCATTCACACATTTCTTTGATAGATAATACTTAAAAATCCATATTAGAATTTTTGGACTTGGCAGTGCTAGGTTAACAATGAGACTCAATGATCTTAAGGGTCATTTTCAACCTAAATATTTCTATGACTCTATCAACACAGTCCAATGAGTGCCAGTTATCATATCATTTAATCAATTCTTTCATTACTGTTGGAAAAAGGTTTGTTACTTAAAGTAACATAGACAAGGAAATAAAGCTTAAAGTGTCACCGCTGGTGAGACAACATGAACAGCTGATTTATTACTCATTTAAAATCAAGTGTTTGATTTTTAAAACCATAGAGTGAGTGTCATGCATCCAAGAGCTTCAAAACTAAGGAGCAATATAGTTCTCATGGTTTGAATCTTGTAGCAAAAAAAAATAGAGAAAACTGGCACAAAAATAAAATACTTAATAGGAAGTATTCTTACTCAATGGAAAAAAAACCCCTTAACTTTGTATCTGTTGCTGTCTAGCTATGATGCATCTTTCTGTCTGATCATCATTTGCAGAAACTTTACAAATGAATGCAAGATGCCTAAGAATTCCAATCTCAGTTGTAGATATTAACAGGAAATTCTGAGTATGTCACCACTTTATGAATTAAATAAAGCAAATTACTAAAAGAGAATTATTTTGGCCTAAAGAGAGAAAGGACTATCTTTTTAGGTAGCTGTCAGTGGACAGCTAAGTTCATGGTGTGTACACTGCTGTTTTCTATATTAAAAGAATTGGAGAAAATTTTAACTGGTAAAAACCTATTTCTGTTTATCTAAAATTATTAAGTTGTACCAAACTTTCAAACCAAGCTGTATCTACTAAGAAGCAAAGACTAGGATTTATGTTTCAAACACTTAGATTAAACTATTCAGTTTCATTTCTTGATTGGTTTCAGTAGAAGGAAAAAACTACAAAGAAAGACCTGTCAAAAGTAAAAAATAAACAAATGAAAAAACTTCTCAAAAGATCAATTACTTTTACTTCATTCTCACATACAGGTTACTAGAATCTTATTTTAAAATGCCAGTTTTATTTTTACAGTTTATTCCTAGCCTATGAGAAAAATCATCAATTGTTAATAATGTTTTTTAAAAGCCATGGTAAACCTTAATTAAAAGTTTAATTAGAATCTGGAAATAACATTTATGTTAAGGTCAAACATACTGAATAATGAACATAGATAAAAAGGTATAAAACATTAAACCAATAAAAATATCTGAGCTGTTTTCTACACAGAATGTGTTTAATTATGATGTGAAATTACTTTCCAAATAAGTTTGACTAGCAGAATGATCTTCACTGGCAGAGTTAAAACACAAAAATTCTCTCTTATTCAGAGACAACATATTATTGTTTCAATGTTTAATAATTTCATGAAGAGAGGCAAACAAAGGGTTTAAACTTAACCTGTTAAATCAATCACTGAAAAGATATGAATGCACATTTGTGTCATCAGTCAGACACAGCTGCAGTCTGGAGGGGAAGGGAGAGAGAGGGCAGCTTCCCAGCTCCAGTCATGTCATATATCTAAGAAAGAATACATAGGCTGTATACTGGCTGTACCTAATCAAATTGAAAATGTGGGAAGTTCTAAGAGTTTTGGTTTTTTTTCACTTTGTAAATTCTGAAGTTTAAGTAATGGACACATTAATAAAGATATTCCTTAATTAAATCAGAAAACTAAAAACATACACTGATGCCTGATCTGTAAACCACACTATTCTTAACATGCACATTCTTATCCAGCATATTGACAATTTCTGTGATTGGCACAATAGAATGCATTGCATTAAAGGTTATAGCAAAAGAGGCTAATACACTGCTAAACAGCATAAATGAACAAATGTATGTTAATCTTTAAGCTGACTGAGATGAGTACCAGACATTGATTGTGTTTCTGCGGACCATAGTTGAGCATAATTATATCAAGATCTGAAAAGTTCTCTAATAAAAAATAGGACACTAGAAGCAGAGTTACACAATTAATATAAAAATTAAAAAGGAAAACAAATCGCTTTAAAAAATTTTACTCAATCTGGACTTTTTGGTTTTGTTATTTTGTTAATTTAGGAGGGAAAAAAAGAGTTATGGGGTGTTGCACGCTTACTCTTTTTTATTCTTTTCACTAAGCCTCTGTTTGCAATTGTTTAATAATTATTGTGGCACAGATGGAAATTTGGTCTTATCAACTATGGCCTGATAATAAAAATGCAAAACACTGAACAAGTTAAAGCATATCACCATTATATTATGTTTCTCAAGCTCATGTGTGTTTTCTACATGAAAAGTGGGTTCTGTCTGCCACCCTAAACATTATACAAAACTCAGGCAAAGACATTCTCCACTTTTAAAAATTTCTTTGAAATTGCTGCATCAATTTTCTGTAACTTAGTGTGCCTCTTTTCACTCTATTAGTAACATACTAGTGGTACTTTTTATTTCTTGAAAGGAAATTCAAGGATGCTGAAACTGAGAAATACCTGCTCCAGGCTTATCTGAACAATATACTCTAAAAGGTCAGACAAAAATATAGGAAAGCTTCTGAAAATGATTGATAATACATTGTGGCAGAAATTACAGGACTGACATTTGCCCGTCCAAAAAACTAACCTGCCCTGTATAGCACTACAAACAGATTCATTTATGCAGTATTATGATGGAACTCTCTGACAGTTCTCCACAGAACCAAGAAGCTTTAATAGATAAAAATATTCACATAAAACATGAAACATATTTATTGCCTGTCCTCCAAAAGCACACATGTGAATAATGTTCTGACCATAATACAAAAAGAGAACTTAATATTCATGAAATAAATGAAAGAGAGAAAAGCTTAAAGTAAAGGAAACTCAAAGTTTTTGCTAAATGACTTATATATGTTTTCTTTCCAAGTATTACACTGTATGTAATGATTTCCCTGTGTGCATGTCAAATTGTGAGAGTCCTAGAGAGGCTTAATTCCATTTATTCCTTTCAGCACAGGTTTTGTTAAACCTCCAAGCGGTAACAATGTTTTATATCAATATTGGTAGTCTAATAACATTTATAAGGTAGTTATGTTTTTGTAAAAAACTACACTGATTTAAGGTTTACTAAATCCTGTAGCTGTATGCAAAAAGACAACTGACATTTATCTGAGCAACCGAAATATGTTTTTGAAAGTATTTTTCTACTTGTCTCAAGAGGAAAGAAGAATCTTCTTCAAAACAATCATAATAAAGAGCTTAAAGCTTAACTGCTCAGTTGAGCATCAATACAAATAAAGGTTGTAAGTCTGACATTTTCAGCTGCTTGCAGGAGCTGATATACTTCCTGACATCTCCAAGAATTCTTAGTAACTTCAAATTACAGAAAATGCTAGAATTATATCACTGAGTCACCAGGTTTATTTTATAACACTGTTATGAACTAAAGGATAGGCTAGTGAAATAACTTAATTACTTTATATAACCACGTAAAGGCAGGAATAAAAAATCAGTTCTAAACAGGCTATACACCAGATGTTATAGGTTATCAAGAAATATGGAAGTCAAAAGATTAAGTATTTGTATTAGTCTGACAGGTTTACAGAGCTGAATGGGAGAAAAATCTCAAGCATAATAAAATTATAAAACATTCACACCTAAACCTTCAAGCTGCCTGTCATCTGCTTTTACATTAGTGTGGTACAGCCAATAGGACCACAAGCAGGAAAGCAGCCTAGTGATCAGCTGGCTGCACCATCCACCTTGGACCCTGAGAGCCATAAAGCACCTATTTTTAGATTTGGCACATCCATAAAATGAGTGGAATAAGCCAAACTCAGGCACATTATTCATCTCATAAATCCTTGTTTTGGCTGCAACTGCAACCTAACATCATTGATACTGCTACAAGGCCTACTGTCATAGTAATATGTTGCATTATCCTGATCTGGATATGCATGGCAGTGACTGTGCCTAACTTATACACTTAACAGGTAAATGCATGCTTGAATCAATATTAAGAAGTGGCATACACCAAATCTTCCTGTTGATTCAAAGCTGCCTATATACTACATCAGATCAGATGTGCTGGACAAATGAGTGGTCTTCACTTGTGGTCAAAACAAAACGCAGCTCAAGAAGAAAACTAACTTGAAAGATAAGTGCATGAATAAAGATTTACTTTAATTACAAATTCTTTAGCTATTGTATGTAAAAAACTCCTTGCTTTAGCCCATGCCCAGCATCAAACTGCAAAAAAAGCAAGTTCGTAAAAGTATAGTCTTATCATATCAACACACTTTGTTGGTGTTACCAGACCATCCTGTGACCTCAAAGTGGTCTGAAAGCTGTCTTAACAACAGCCTAAATACTGTGCTTTTTTTCTCTAAATGTTTCCTTCTCATTTTTTTGTTGAAAATTTTATTTTTAAAGCAGCACTTTATACATACATATTATATACTTCATGTATACACGTGTATATACATTGAGAAATGTTAGTGGGTTTTATCGTGAAGTATCAGCTCTGAAATACATAATGTGATTTTGTTTAATTTATGAAGACCTGTGGAGTCACACCTGGTCATCTTGGCTTCAGTAAGGAAAACTGGCATAGATAATAACTAAAGAGGATTTCATTACAGATCCTTTGATACACTTAGTTGTGGTATTACAATAATTCTCATTCTTCAAGGACAGAACAATTTACATTTCTGTCCTTTTCACAGAAAAGATGCTTTCAGAGGATTCTTTTTGAAACATTAAACCATTCTGTTAAGACATCTGGGATCTATAACAGAAAATTAAGGACTTTCTGATACGGTCTATAAAAAAGGTTTTTTTGAAAAAAATAATGGTAGGTTCAGATCATTCTTCAGATTTTTTTTTTTTTTTTATTTAGAATGGGTTAACAACATTCTATTTTAGCAATAATAATGTGGTTCTAACATGGTTTAGAAAGTTTATCATCAAAGTTAAGGTTTCCTGTAGTGTCTTGCATTTTACTTATTAATAATGTACTTACATATAGGTAATGCTTAAATTATTTTTGCCTTTATAATGCATGACACTGAGTATGACTGACAGAAAAATATCAAGACACCTCTTGTATTTTCTAACACAGTAGCTGTTGGTCAGTTTCCTGGAGTTGACAAACTAATAACAACACTTGTTTTACCATCTGTGTTTCCATAGGTCACCTTCCATCACATACAGCGATACAGGTACAGTGCTATTCCTCTGTATTCAAAACTCTCCAGGAACTATCTCTACAGGACCTACGTCTGAAATCTTTCTTGTGGATCCAACTTTTGGAGAGCTGCGTTCTACAGTCCGAGAAACCTGATAATAGGGCAGATTACAAAAATTTGAATAGTGAGAATATAGAGAACCCTGCAGCTTTCTGACATGTTTCTTAACGTGTTTCTGAAGGTGAGCCAAAGAAGAGGCAAAAGAACTTGGGAAGAACTGTCCCTCTCCTAATCCCTTAGGCAAATCATAAATAGGATTAAATTTACTATCAATACACAAAATCTGTTATGCATATCAGTTCATTTGCAGATATCATTTCATGCCATTTTTAAGTGGACAGGCTAATAATGTAGGACAGGTGAACTGCATCATTAAAATCATTCTCTTAATAATTAAAGTGAGAGAAAGTTCAGTTAAAGTAACAATTTTCTATAGACTGTGACACTATTTAAATAGTAATATAAAAATAATTTACTCTAATAGATACAAAGTCAATATTCAGTTGGTGAGTTGTAAAATATTGCCCAAGAGGGTGAGGAATCATGTTCTAATCCTGAGCAAAACACACAGCTTTTTGGGAAAAAAGATTCAAATGAGGATGACCTTTACTTTGTCTCTACAGAACATGTATGAACCATCAAAGCCGGCAGTTTGCCTTCTTTTTAGCTAACTGCAATTGCAAAGACAGTGTCCTTGAGGTTACATGTCACAATCTATTAACTTTCTCACAATTAAAATGAGATTATATTTTTAGACAGGTTCTTTGCTAAACAAGGGGAAGGAGATTTATTGAGGCATCTTGTGACAGGATAGAGGTTTAAGCTGCACACCTAGCCTAAAGCAGGAAATGTATTGAGAGTGCAGATGGATAAAAGTCAACAACAAAAGATGAGAAAATTCTAATAAAACTCATAAGAACGTTGAAATGAAAGAGAGAAAAAAGTTATAATTCACCTTTATCTTAAAATATTTACTATACTTTTGAACTTGTAAACATTTCACACTTTAGAATTCTGAAATTTACTTGCAAAACAAAAAAAACTACAGAATAACTCACAACTGGTTGGAAAACAAGATTGAAAGGCAAAATCCAACTGTCAAATGATAACAATATACTTCATAAAAGAGATACTACTGCTACTGCAGAATGCACAGTGTATAGTTCAGGTGTTTTCAGAAAGTCGCCAGAAGTAAGAGGCTGAACTCCATAAATAAAATATCTTCATTAGACAAATACAGAAATGAAAACAGATGAACTTACCTTACCAGAAGAAATTATAGCAGAAAAAAAAATCATCTGGTATGTGTATGTGTATGTGTATGTGTATGTATATGTATATGTATATGTATATATATGTATATATATAATTTAAGTTTTTGATCTTTTTCATAGAGGTACAAGAAGGTAAAGTTCATAACTGTGGTTTGAGGAAACGGTGTAAAATGTCTGATACATAACTTGTGCCAACACTCTCTCTCCACTATATAATCACTATTTCCACTTAATGTATTTCACAAATGGATTTTGTAAAGAAAATTTGTTGTCTAAAGAAACACAGACCCTAGAAATGACATGAGTACCAAAGATGAAATCATGAAAGAAGGGATGAGAAGGGGTAAGATTAATTTAGATAAAGAGTATGTGACTGTACTCATGCAATAAGACATACTTGAGCTGTGTAACTACGCAGGCTTAAATCATGGCATGATGTCTTAAGATTCCTTAATGTCTTAGCCATAGAAGGGCCACAGGCCTGCATCTGCTTTTTAATTCAAAGCTCTGTAACATTGCACTTAAGCAACTGTGATAGTGTTTCAAGAGCCTCTGCGATTTTCCTTGTTCTCATATGGTTATTCTCATGGCCATGGACCTGCAAATATCAGTAGTGTTGCTATGGAGGATTCTCATGGGAAGTGACAGCCACCCTCATGTGAATCGCCCGTTCTTTCTCCTTTTCTTCCTCATTTTGTTGATTTCAGTTCACATTAAAAAAACCAAAACATGGTTCATAAAAGAAGTAGATAATAATAATGAAAACACTCAAATATTATCCAGCAATATATGCACACAGAAATTTAAACTATGAATGTACACCAGTTGATCTAATTAGCATGCTCCAATTAGTACCGTGAGTGGGAATAACCAACAGTGAGTTTGAGTGAGTCGCAAAGAAATATGGTGCTAGGGAAAAATAATGGTGGAAGTATAACCCTAATCACTGTTATCAGTATCACCTGCTCCAATGGAGAGACCACTAGTAGAAAAATATTGGTGTGGACAAGTAACACCGTGTTTCCTGGCTGGGGAGTATTTCTCCTTCCTGTTCCTTTCAGTGTTCACAACATGTCATCAGCCACAGACCCTTCTTAAAACCTGCTCAAGCAAGCCTTAATGTCTTTAGTGCAAAAAAAGTATAGCTTGCTAAACTTGAGGTTAACATCTCCATAACTTTTCACTCTTTGTTTTGCCTGTTTGGGTATTGAAACAGTAAGGTAACTAGAAGTGAAATGAAACATTTAGACGGGGTTCCTCAGTTTATGGAAAATGTTTAAGGAGCACTCCCACTCTTCTAATTGTTACTTTCAGTTACTGAACAGTGAATAGTCTCAATGTTTTGCAGCATCTTTTGTACAAAACTAATTTTGACAAGATTATTATCAAATAATTTTCATCACATGTGCCCATAAGGAACTATTGAAATTAGTATCAAGTGTTTTCCCTTATCCTTAAGGTGAACTAATTAACATGGAAATTAACAGAAAATGATACCATATGTTAATAAAAAAAGAGCTCTTTCTAGCTGCAGGTCTATACCACCTATTAAAATGGAAAAAATTCAATACATGCATGCATACTAAGAGATATCAGGTATTTTTTAATACAATTAATCAACTTCAGAAGGCACTGAACTTCCCACAGTCAAAAAAAATTAAAGATGTTTATTTTGCAAAGGTTCTCATTTCTTTGAGACAGAAGCAACACAAATGAGGCTAGGGTAACTTAGATAATATTTTTTTCAGTTAAATTTCCGCAATTCTATACATCTTCTTAATTTCCACAATCACATATAATATATCTGTTCTGTTGTTTTTGTTACATACTAATTTTAACTTAGGTCTCAGTGAGGCATGAAAACAAGTTTTATAACTACCACAAAAAAGTCTGAGGATGTTAACAATAGTTTTAAAATAGTATCCAATATGATACAGGTCAGCAGAATGTTAAATTTAAGACCTTTCAAACATGATAGAAATTTGTATCTTCTATCGACCTCCCAGCAAAAAGTATGCGAACAACAACTTTCATTTTTCCTTGCAAATATTTTTAGTTACCTTGTAGGTATTTGCAAATCCATGTCTTCATTAACGATTAATTGACAATAGAGACAGTATCAAAACTCTAAGTTTCTGAAAGGACTAAATGTCTATTTGGAATAAATTTGTTGAGGTATAATGAAGTAAGTTACAACATAAGTTTAAAACAGTTAATTTAGCTCGTACCTTGATAAACAGCTTTGAATCCTGGTGAGCCAATGCTGTCATCAGATTGTAAATGAAGCCACATCTGGTTGCTCATGCTCACAATAAGATCAGGAACACTAGATCCAGTGAGTCTGTATGTAGGATAAATGGCAAAGTCATTTGTAGAGGCATAAATTACTACTACTACTACCACTACCACAACCACAAAACACAGGCTTTTAAGCTATTCACATCCTACTGTTCTGATCTGCTGTTTTTTGAAACATTAGCTATTCTATATGAAATAGAACAATGTGAAGTAATAGAAAAATATTTTGAATGACTGCACTCACCAATGATTAAACACTTCTCATAAAGCTCTTCCTACCTAAAGCTTCCATTAAGTAATTAAGCAAGCTGTAAAAGATGTGAGTGACTGTACGAATTAATTGGCTTTCACCTGTTTAGATGAGTATTGCTTTTCTGCCATGCTTTCTAAAAGTGAAGGAAATTGCTTTACATGCCTTACAGCCTATGTGTCCAGAACTTACTACAATCACATCTACTCCATTCAAATAACTCACAATGATCTCTCAGATTTCAGGGAAACTGCTATTTCTCACACAGTAACGTGTGATAGCTCTGTATGGATAACTACAGTTCAGTATAAAACACATATAAGTCAAACTGGTGAATCCCACCATAAAACTTAAGCACTTCTCGGTAGTATCACTTATAGATCTATAATTCTGGTATCAAAAAGTTGTGTGTCAAAAAGAACCGTTAATAAAAGGATTGTTTCTTAACAGGGGAAAACTGGTGCATAATCAGGTTCTAGTCCTGAACAACCATTCAGATTCTGGTGATAGCTATACAGCTTTACAGAAGGTAGTGGGAAAATTCATCCATAAAAAGTGGTTATAGAATCTCACTAACTAAGCATTAATCAGATACAAACCAAAAATTTCTCTGTCTTTCTTCCAACCCTCAGCCTTGATTATGCAAAACAAATAGCCGCGAGATAAGTAAAACTAATAATGTGCCAAATCAAGATAAGGTGTCCCAGAAGCAGAATTTCTCAAGAAAACAGTGTATGGATTATTCCGCAAACATATTATTTAAATATAATAAACCAGATGTTACTACTATTACAACTTAAATGCAAAAACATAATAAAAGGAGAGGCTGAGCAGAAACAAGGTGAAAACTGAGGAACCATGAGAGAAGTTACAGGAATTCTCTCTGTCTTCCATCAAGGTTATGAACAAGAGACTGTATATCCCATATCTACAATAATTTGGGTTCTTACTCTGACATACTGAAAATAAAATTAAAAAACACAATCCCCATACGAGCAGAATGGTCTTACTAATTACTACTGAATGTCCACCTGGAACTGCTGCTACAATGGCTGAGTTTGCTCTAATATGGTCTATAAGATTTCTGGTTATGACCTGTTAATAAGTAGCTGATTATTATGATACTATAGGTGAAGAATAGGAGGAAAAAAATTAAATCCATTATAGCTCAGCATATGCAAACACACAAGCAATGCTTAGCTTGGATAAGTAAGGAAATCAAGAAACAGTGATATGTAGCTAGGTTGTTCAGTTTTGCCTGCAGTTGCTTAGTCTGAAAAATGAGCTGCTTACCAAACTAGGAACAGGTTCAAGGAGATGCTAGGTATAGTCAGAATACTGAATATTCTTTTGCTGATAAATTAATGATTGTTGATAAAGTTGTGACATTCATTTAAATGAATAATATAGGTAGCTTAGGAAAGGAAACTCACTGTCACTAGACAGTGAGTAATATAAAAAAAAGTAGTTTAGGAGATGCCTGCAGAAATACATATATAAAGAAAGGAAATGTAAAGATTACATTTCAATGTAAAGATACATTGAAAGACAACTGGAAACTTGTTTTTTTCCTGCAAAAATTTCTCCATGGCTATTCAGATGTGTAAACCTACTGCATTACCACCTAACAACTGTTTAAATGGCTCTCTTTATACTCAGTAATCTGATCAATGTATGAGACCTACACGGATAATTTCTGAACACGGATAAGATGAACACTGAAATTCTAAGTCTTTATGAGTAGGATGGAAGACTTTTGACCTATATAAATGTCTCTGTAGCATGCTGGCAAAAAAAAGAAGAAAAATAATTTTTTTAAAAAAGCAAATAAAAAGCTGCAACTGAATAGGTAAACTCATCAAATAGGCAGAGTCATCTCCCTTCAAAATGCCAGTGCTCTATCCATAGATGGTAGATATGAACCAGCCAAAATACAATCGCTTCCTCAGATTCACATATAGAGGTATAGGAAAAGGGCCAAGACCCCTCCAAAAGTGAGAAAAGCCAAAAGCAGAAATCAATAAAAAGCAGAGCGGTTTTTTTTTTGTGATGGTGGTAGTTTTGTGTTTGATGGGGGTTTTTTGTGTTTTTTCATTTGTTTGCTTGTTTTGGTTTTGTTTGGTTTTTTTGTTTTGTTTGCTGGTTTGGTTGGGTTTTTGTTGTTGTTTTTGTTTTATTTTATTCCTTGAGAATACCTCCATATATAGAACAAGATCCTTCAACTAGGATGGCAGAGAGGGTAGAACAAATGTTTAGGGAATGTAGGTCTGTCTTCCAACACATACTGTTGTTGACTCTGAGTTTGTCCCTGTCTGTAATCATCTTAAGAGTACATCATCTGCACGTTCAAGAGAATTGCAGACCAGCCATTCGGGCAGATTGGCTGATACTAACCTTGTTTTATATGAAGATGAACTGAGGTTCACTGCCACATGAAGAAATTTAAAAGTGTCCAGGCAAACTTAAGCTAAGCTTCTCACTACTCTGAACAGATCACAGATCAGAAAAGGAAACTGTAAGATAAAGCAATTTTTTTGCAACAGTTTGCTCTCTGCTCAGTTATTCAAAAGAAGCCAGAGACAAGCTATTAAAAATGGTCTCCAGGACCAGAAATATTGGTTTTTACCAGATATGGAAGGGTAGGTTGTTTTCCAAGCCCCCAGTAAGTTTCCAAACTTTGTATGAATAGAAGAAAAGGAAAAAGGTTTACTAAAAAGCATTTTACTACTATGAATGCTTTTACTAAGTACCGAAATTGATAACATAAGCAACTGGGTTTGAATCACTAATGTACAGTTTCTTCTTTGTATGCCAGGAAAAAAACTAACAGTTTTCTGTACAGGAAAAGTTAAAAGATTCATGTTTTAAAGGAATCACTTAAAAAAAATTAAGCTTTAATGTAAGTGCTGCAAGAAAAATATAAATCATAGCATTTGGAGGCAAAGCAGACTTTCTAAAGCAATGTGTTAGTTTAATATACAAGAATTTAAAAACAGAAAGCAGGACATTGCAGGAAACATTCTGACTGATAAACTGCACTTCACATATGATGATCACTAATGAATTGTTTTGAAAGGGCAGTCACTGGTTCTAGCCAAACTGTTAAATATAAGAAATAACTGCTTTCAAAACTTTATAACCTAAACATATAGATTACTATTACGTAAGTTGTATTACTGTTTTCCAGAGCTAAACATCTCAGCATACATAATCCATGAAGACTACTAAATTTTCCAACAAGTAAGGATTACAGATGAAACAATTGTTTAAAAATCTTAAAATTTATGGGAACATCCCCCTTTAATTAATTAAGCTGTTGATGATTAGATTTGTTAAAAAGTTTACTATAAATACTAAAATGAAATACTTTAATAAATTAAAACTCAACAGAGCCTTAATCAATATGACAACTAGACTGTCAAAGAAATGTGTAAAATTGATTTGAAATAATTTGCTCTTCATCAAAGTATATTGGGTTTTGTATGATCTCAGTGATATCTTTCATGAACTTAAAATGCTTTTTCTAATTATTTTCCCAATTTTGTCCAAAATAATAGAGATGGAGAGTCTACACTTTATTTTTTTCTCCTTTTTAAACATCAGTATTCCTTCCTACTCTCCTCAAGCAGTAATGCTACAGCTTTGAGGTTATGCAGATAATTGCTAATGGATTAGAGTCTGGACATTCTAGAAAGCTTGTGATTCTCAACTCCCTAAATCTTCTTTCCATAAAGTATTTAAAGGTCCCCTATTTACTGACCTGCCTTTAGCCAGTTCCAGTGTTCATAGGATGACTGGCACGACTGAGCTCATTGTAAATTTTGAGTTTGTTTACAATATAATGTTTGTTTACAATGTTTAAATTTACATTAAATCACCCAATAAAGAGGTAGCTACTACCTTGAGGGCTTTAGCACCTGAGAACTGGAAAATTTTGCATGTAGCTGAGGCTTATATGTTGAGGCATGACAAATTTATGCCAAGCTGAAAGATTCAAATACTTAGATTTGAATTTAAAAATATATTTATTTTAGCATATTATGTTCAAATTAAATCATAAAGCTACAAAGTTTTAGAATCAAATTCATGAGATTCTACAGTGATATTCAGCAGAATTTCTGCAGAAATGCTGGCACTTAGTCTGCCAACAGATGCTTGAGGAGTTTAAGAAAAGCTGTATTTTTTTTTAAGATATCCTGAGAAATTGAGAAATTAAATCTAGCCAGAAAAGTCTTTGCTGTAAGATCCTTCATCCTCCTGGGATGAATAAGAAACTGCAAGGCGCTGTTCAAAGCTCATTAAATGCAACAGATGTTATTAAAACCAACTAATATAAAATTTTGGTAAGAAAATCACTCTGACATTTAGTTATGAACTTTCTCATGATAATGTACTCTACAAGTGGACCTAGTGTTTTATGAGGGATGTTACTTTGCATTTATGGAAGACCCTTCTGAAAAGCAAGTGAAATGGCACACATCTGTGATGCTGTTTAAATATAACATATTGCATAATGCATGATAAAATCCAGTTTTTAATAACTTCAAGAACACTGTCGCAATAGAAATTCAGATTCATTATTAATTATTATGAGACTATAGTTTCATCTTTGGGCCTTCCTGTATTTCCAGTGTATTTCAGTTATTAATCATTTAGTTTCTCAAATGATTTTCAGAGTAATGCTAATTGTGTAACCCAAAAGGCAGATAAATTTATTTGCATAGGTCTCGCTTTCTTCAAACATAGAATTTACAGTAAAGATTGTAGGGACAACACTGTACAGTAATCCTAAGCGATGGGCTGTGGAGTAATAGGGATAAAACAGTTGCTATTTTAGTCAAAAAAATATACTGAAGGAATGGTTAGAAGTAAAGTGTGTCTCTAGTGAGAACATTGTACTGGTTCCAGAAATGCCAGTGGTGTATTCAGAAGTGGATGTCTGCTACAGGATCTTTAGAATGTTATTAAAGTGAAAAAAAGTTATAGGAGGTGAGGGGATGTTATTATGGGGTGCTGTCTTCTTAAGATGATAGAAATAGCAATTAATATGAGCAAATAATATTTTAGATTTTTTTCATTTTATTTTTTGTGCAGTCACAGAAAATAAATGTGGAATAAGTAGCCACAGGCTAAATGGCTTCAATTGGAAAGGTATAAAAAAGAATGTGACACGTAATTTTAAATAGGCAGATTTTGACATATGAAGTATGCACAGTGCAGCAAACAGAATTAACAGTTTGGGATAGCAAATTTACTACTTAAAGACTTGACTCTTAAGGAGTTTTGTGATCCCTATGAGCAAAAATATATCCCAATTCAAAAAGAAAAAAATGCAAACCCTTTTGTCATAGTTACAAATAGTTAAATCAACATCACCAGAAGGACTGTTGCATTATATAACTGATCTGCAAAATACAAGAAAAAATAAACTTAGATGTGGAAATCAATTCACAGTTCATGTTTTTCTTGTTAGTATAATGTATATGCTCTCAAAATAGGTTTGGTGGGGTGTTTTTTTTTGGTTGGTTGGTTTCATTTTTGTTTTTTCTTTTTTCTTATTCAGACACTCAGAATATAGAATTCAATTTACTCAGTAGCAGCTACTTGGTAATGAAACCCAAGAAACACAAGCATTGAACAAATAATTCAGTAATTTTCTGTCATACCTTTTAAGCTAAATTAATCTAGGGGTTTTCTAAGAACTTTGATATCACAGTTCTGAAATTAGCAACTAATAAATTTATATATTCATAAACCAATACATAAAATGAAATTATTGTCTTCAGATTTGTCTCTGCAAAAATATTTTAATTAACTTAAAACAAAATGTGTGGGTGTTAAGAGCACTCATTTGCTATAATTAAGTAAAGGAAACATGGCAATTATTTATATGGGTTAAAATCCCCTTAAAATATAAAATTACAATGGATTCTCTGAATCCAATATGTTCAATGCTGTCTTTATCCAACAGATTTTTATGCAATGTCAAGTAATGTTATTGAGACATAAAGGCTGCTAGTTTCTCTTATTTAGTCATTGATAATGTATCAAATCTGTAATTTTGTTTTGTGTTTGGTGATCAGGATTCATGTGATAACCCTCTAAAAGGTATAGCCAAAATATCTTGTTAACTACAAGCTCTCATTATGTAGTAAGAAAAAATGAGCATATGCAACAAAAATGAGATGGTTAAGGTAGATGAGTTTAATTATTCTGTACAGGGTTCTATTTTACCATTAGTCCAGAGAGTATTGAAGAGCTGTATATTAGGAGTAGCTATCTAGTCTGGAATTTTCCTTCACATTTATCTAAGTTCTAACACTTTCAATATATTACATTATATTATAGTATTCCATAAAGCATGTTTAAATTTACTGAAACGTGGACTATGTGCTTTCATGAAAATTTTATACACTAATCCAATTTTAAATACACAATTTTTTTAATTAATCCATGCCTTATTTATTTTACACTGTTCACTGATATCCAAAACTTTTACTTTTTATTCCCCTAATGTGAATACAATTAGATTTATACAGGTAGTTCTTGTTTTTTAAATGAAGCTTTTTTTCTTTTGAAGAAATCGATTTACAGTTTTTAGTCCCTGATATTAAAGCCTATAAAGAAGCTACCAAGGATTTGGAATGAACTTGGTAATGAACAATTTTCTTTGACAGTACTTGAATTTTACACTTACATTCATTATGAAATTCCTTACATTAAAATTGCAAATTTAAGTAGATATATCGTGACCTGGAAGAAACAACATGAAAGAAAATTTCCAAGGAAAATTTTTGAAGTTCCGTACTTACACATACAACACTGTTCTGGTATCACCAACTTTCCCAGCATCTCCAACAGTAAGAGTATCATAGCCTCTTTCCAGTTCAAACTCTTCAAAAGCAAGCTTTATGACCTATTAAAATTAAATAACTCAGTTACTTCAAAACATAGCCACATGTTATCTAACCTGATCCGTTCTTGAATTATTTGCCTACCATAAATCAAGTCATGAGGCAATAGTTACTTCAGTTAGATTTTTATTCTTGAAAGATACCTAGAAAGAGCAGAAGTGTAGAAACTTCTGTGTTTTCTAATACTTAGGAGCAAGTCACTGCATTAACACTTTAGAGGTAGCATATACTAAAGATGCCAGTCATCAATAACTGGTGATAATTGTTCATTATTGAAGTGAGAAATCTTTTCTCTCTTTTATAACTGTACTAGTTATATAAAAATTGTATAGCTAGTATTGGAAGTATATTAAAACAATCTTATCTGTTGAATTATACAATAACAAGGTAGCACATATGAACTACCAATTCATAAAAAGATGGAGGAGGCTGATGCACAGAAATTCAAAAGCACAAATTTCCTTGCATAAATTACTAACATTAAGCAGTGATTTCATATGTCTAGTCATGAATTTCCAAGAAAATTATAAATTTATCTGTCAGAATTCTTTCAAAAGGTATTTATGAAACTGCAATTTTTTAAGATAAAGTAAATTATGAAAATGGACTTATATAAAGACTATAAAAGAACACTTCTAAGACAAGCAATTTAAGAGTTCAGTATTAGTGCGTAGTTGCAGCTGATATATATGTATACCTATATCAAGACATTGTACCTTTTTGTAATTTGATACAAAGTTTTCTGCAAACAACATGACATGAAAGTGCAGATATTAGTGATTTTCCACAAAATTATTCATTTTATCTTTATACTAACATTTGTAGATGTTCCTGGTTATGCTTTCAGACATCATCAGCCATTGCATGTAATGCAGTTAATTTTTCTTCTGTTTTGTGGATAAAAACAACATTTGGGTCAGATTTAATCTTTCAGCACAAGCCTTATTATGCTGCTTTTTTGGCAGCAACACACGAAAAAACTATGCTTTCCATCCACTTAAGTTTATTGCGTTGTGAACATCAAGGCAGAATTGATCTCACTCAAATTTTAGCCCTGTAAAAAGCAGCATCCAAGCTAAGTTACTTGTTTAAATTTACTCAATATTAAAAAAGAAAGCCAGCCCATCTCATTTCTGTGTTGGAATTAGAAAAGCCTAGTACAATGAACTTTAGAGAAGAACTTACACTACTCAAATAGGTAATCTTTACATTGTACTATGTTGCTTCTGCTTGTAACCCAAAGAAAAGCCTACAGGCAGATAAAATCCACAGCCTTTCCTTCATCCACTAGGTGGGTCACCTAAAAGGAGATCAGGTTGGATCTCCCTTTCCTAAAGCCCTGTTGGCTGGGTCTCATGCCTTGGTTGTCCATTGTTTCAACAATCATAAGAATTTCAGGCAATATGCTGCAGATAAAAGAATTCACATTTTCATCTGCTCCTGATGTACCTTTTAGTATTCCTAGATTATATCAGTGGTTAACATGCAAAATTTCATTATTAAATGAAGACTAATAAAGCTAAAATGAAGAAAAAAAATTTAGAAGCACAAAAGAAGAGTTGTTCCTGGGAAGAAAAATCACTGTAACACTTTTAATGCAACTATTATTTCATATGGAGGAGGAAACCTGATAGAATATTTCATGAAAACAGATGGTATTGTATTATTTAAAAAATACATTTGGTTAGACTCCAAATAATACATTTCGTTAGACTCACAAATTCTTGTACACTAAAATTAAAAGAAAAATTATGAATGTTCACCTCTTTAATAATAAAATAAACTACAGGGAAAAAAAAGTAATAGGTTATAAACCATAAATGAAAGTTTTAAGCTTCTGGCTAAGCAGATAGGAAATGTCACAAGAAACATTCCTTTATGGGAGATACATTGTGAAGATATATTACACACTATTAAACAAAATCTTGTTATCTTCGTTTCCATAATTGCTATTCTATGCTGACACATAAAATCTTTTGCAAAGACCTTCAAATGTTTGAGAGTTAAGAGGTCTAACTTAAATTCCTTCAATCTGACTCATAAAAACAAAATTTTACAATGTAAACAGTAAACATACAGTCTAATCATTGCTCTTTTCACAGTCAGTGGACAGAAAATGACACTTTCTGTCATAAAATTTCCTGGGTTGGAAAGAACCCACAAGGATCATTAAGTCCAGTTCCTGGCCCTGCACAAGAGAGCCCCAAGAGTCACACCATGTGCCTGATACTGTTGTCTAAATGCTTCTTGAGCTCTGTCAGGCTTGATGCTGTGACCACTTCCCTGGCGAGCCCATTCCAGTGTCCAACCNCCCCAGGACACAGTTGGCCCTTCTATGTCCAGGGCACTGCTCACTCATGTTCAACTTGCCATTGACCAGGACCCCCAGGTCCCTTTCCACAGCTCTGTTTCCGGTTTCTCACCTGGACATACAATCAAGATTGCTCCAACCCAGGCATAGAATCCAGCGACTGCCATTTCTATGGCAAGTTGAACTTCCTATAGCTGGTGATTGCCCAATTCTCTAATTTGTCGAGGACTCTCTGTGCCTCTGTGCCTTTGAGGAACTCAAAAGCTCCTCCCAGTTTTGTATCATCTGCAGACTTGCTCAGTGTCCCTTCCAGTCCTGAGTCCACGTCATTTATGACGATGGGGGAGAGAACTGGGCTAAGAATGGAGCCCTGCAGAACCCCACAGGTGACAGGTCACCAGTCTGACGTCACCCCGGTCACTGTCACCCCTTGTGCCCAACCCATGAGCCTGTTGCTCACTCATCACATGATGTGTTTATCCAGCTGAGTGCTGGACATTGTGCCCAGAAGAATCCTGTGAGACACAGTATCAAAAGATTTACTGAAATCCAAAAAGATCACATCAACTGGCTTCCCTTGATCAACCAGGTGGGTTATCCTTTCATAAAAGGAATTAAGTATGTCAAGCAGGACTTTCCCTTCATGAAGAACTGCTGGCTGTGACCAATGACTGTGTTGTCCTTCAGGATTTTTCAGTGTTTTTCAATAATTCCCAGAATAATCTTCTCCAAAATTTTACCAAGCACAGAAGTGAGACTGACACAAGTCATATTACCTGTCTTAAGGTGGAGCAAACTTCCATTTAGAATTTATGTTTCTAATGAGTATACGTGAGTTTTGATGACTATGGGAGACTAATATTTACACATATATATTTGGTTAAAATTAGTTTTTCTGTAGATAAAGCTTTGAATCATCAGAAGAATTTTTAAGATTTTTCAGATGGCAGGGGTTTTTCTGTTGGCTTATTTTTGAGGAAGAATGCAAGATAGTTTTGTATGGATATAGATATGAATACAGCATGGGAAAAACTTATGAGGATTTAATAATATCCCAATATACCATAATATACCACATATATAGTTAAATAATATTGATTTATATACCAAGGGAGGAAAAAAGCAGCTCTGAGGTGCTTATCCAGATTCAATTTTGTTTTGCAATCAAAAATTCCAGTAGTACTGATTTGATCATCACCATTTACATATGCTTAATATGAACTGATTAAATGAAAAAAAGAATTAATTTTCATTTAGGAAAACTGGAAACACAAAATTGCTTCCAAACATATTATATTTATTTCTGGATGATCAGTTACATTTTTCTTACAGAAGAATGATCCTATTTGCTTTCTGAAAGGTATGAGACAAAATTCCCTTATAAGCAATTCAGAATGATTACTTCTTATTAGATAAATAGACTGTGAAAACACAAAAAAGTTTAAAAATATGAGACACCTAAGGAGGTACCTATATGAAAGCTCTGCAAGTGAATTTCTTGTCATAATTACTTTTTCATTTGAAACATTTTCCTTCATCCTATATACTCCCATACTTTATATTTCTGCTGGCATAATTGCCATTGCAAGCAATGGATAAAGTCAGCACCAGTTGTAGGAAATGCCTGGATGGACATTTTGCCTGGAAGAAGCAACAGGGCACACGGCAATGCTACATCTCTAAAATATCTACTAATAAGACCTATTTTATTATTATTTATGTATTTTATAAATATATGCATTAAGTAGAGTAAATAGAAAGTAAAACTAAGAGCAGTGAATTTTGTTTTAAGATGCAAGAAGCAATGAGAACTCCACATAAGATATCTACTATGTTTAAAAGCAGACCAAGCAAACAACTTCAAAACAGCATAAATATACTAGTAGAAATGTGTCTTATCCTCTGCCCCCCAAAAAAAAACCACCCAAAACCAACCCAACCCAAACCGAACCAAAAAAACCCCACAACAACAAAAAAAACCCAACTCAGGGCCTGCTTGAAAGAATATCTCTTAAAGATAAGAAAATGCAATGAGTATTTGTTGCCTGAGAAAAACTACAGTATCATAGATTAAGATCAGGGAAATAGTCCTGAACATCCATGATTAGAAATTTTAAAACAATAAATAGAAAATGTGTTAGTTCTAAAGGCTCTTCATGAAAGCTGTTTGCAGCTGTCATAGGTTATTCCATTTCACTGACATACTAACTTCAAATGTAACAGCATTTTCCTACTTTGCATCTTCTCCCTACTGCTGCTATGTAAAAATTGAAAGTAACACTAGCATTCAAAGTTTTTTTTACTCTGTCATTTCTTTAACGGATATCTCATGCTTAAAGGGATTTAAAATGAAAGAAAGCATTGCTATAGACACAAACATGGAAATACTGCTATAGTCTTTCAGATTCCTAAATATTTTTTTAAATTCTTAGAAGAATGGAGCCAGACTTTTAAAGTAGAGCTTTAAACCAAGGTTTGGAGCATCTATTTCACTTAAAGAACAACATAATACAGAAGCAATGTCAAAAGATGTTACCACTATTAGAGAAGACATAGAATTCCTTAAAACTTTCAAAATTCTGCACTTTCCCTAGCACACCCCTCCTATAGTGATATCTCCTGAAGTTTTAAGAGCCACTGTAATTATGGCCAAAATCCAGAGGAAGAGGAAACATAAAAAATCAACTACAAATAGTAATAAAACTAGGTAACTCTAATGCACAAATTTTATGGGTGATTAATTATGAAAGATGGCATAACTTTTTTTTCATATTCCTTTATAAATCAAGTTATTCATTTTTCCTCAAAGCCGTTAAAAAAGGTAAACCATTTATCCCAGCAGCATTATTCATAATTTGGCACAGGTACAGCTGCAATTAATAAGATGCAAAATAAATAACTCATAACTACCAGGTTGAAATAGGCTCCAAACAGACAAAATAAACTTTATGCCAAATACAAGGGCTTGTCCTGTAAAATTTTAATTCCTTAAGTTTTTGTTGAATGACTGCAAATTTATTGAAAAAACTTGGATTATTCTGTTCATTATTTTAAAGAAATGCTGAAGGCTTTTGGTACTACCGTTATCCAACAATTGCAGTTACTTAAAAAGCAATTATAAAAAGATATTTGCTTATTTTTAAATATTGACATTATAATTTATATTCCTCATTTTCAGGAATTTATTTTCCTTTTAGCCCCCACTAACGACTTGAAAATTAACCTAATAACCACACCTGGTAGAAATTAAAAAAAGATAAGAAGGAAATAACAGTAGTAATATATCATGTAATAGTAATAATGTAAAAGAAAAAGTGCTGATGCCATTTTTTAAAAAAAAGGAGAAAAAATAGTAAAATCACAAAAAATAATAATAATTTTAAAAATCCAACACTTTGTTTTGTAATGACTATCACCAGGTGACTGCCCCATGTCTGGAACATTTCTCAGGTAAGTAAACACAGATTGTCTTTTCGCCACCGCTTTTCTTTCTTTGGATTGCCAATGATAACACAGATAACTTCAAATGTACTTGCCATATCCAACATAGCCCTTCCCCAGCAAGTTAATTAAGGCCAAATAATCTGAGATCTTTAGAAGAAAACAATAAGAACAATCTTAAGAAAAATCAGTTCATTTTGTTTATGTAATAAAAGTTAAGAAGTGATGTGACATTAATCTTAGACTGCTCCAATAAGGAAGAACTTTCTGATGATGTATATAGATAAAAAGAATTGCTATACACTGGCTGGAAGCTAAAACTGTAAAAAATAAAGAATTAATTGCAGCACTGAGAGTAATAAAATTCTTGATACTATGAAGTGTCATTTTTAGTGGTATCTGTTGATTATGCAAAATAGATCTATAACTAATCATGTACTTAAGGAATTTAAATACATACACACTAAGGGAATGAACACATTATTAAGCACAGTTTTGTTTCTTCTGTAGAGGGAGACATAAAAAAAAAAATCCCATAATGATGATTTCAGAGTTTAAAAAGCTGCCACAATCTGTTACTCAGTCAGAGAAGCAGCTTGTTGCCAAGTTAGATTTTAATCTTCAGCTATAGTGCCCTAACATCATGTCGAATTTCACTTTGCCATCTTAACCATTGAAACATTTTCCTTCTTCTCTTTTTGGTTTGTTTGATATGTATACAAATGTGTTGCCATTTCTAAGTACACAGAATAGTATACAGCATAAAAATTTAAATTTTAAGTCAAATACCAAAGCTCAATGAATGTTTCACATTTATGTGAGCCATATTTTTAATGAATTATCGATCAACTTGATTTAGGTTTGAAAGATAAAATTAAAACAATAAAAAGCAGAATCGCAAGTGGAGATAATTATTCATATGTTCACACTAAAAGTTTGGAATTTATCACTTTTGGACAATTTTAGACAACTCTCTGATTTAGTAGGATGATCTATTTCTCATTTTCTGCCAAAGAAAAATGCCAAATATATGGCTTTCAGTTTTGCTCCTGCTGCTGCTCCAACTGTCATTTGGAAGCAAATATGGAAATATAAGCTTTAAAGAAACACTATGCCATTTTTTTTAACTGAACAATGGAAAAGAAGGCAAAAAACCATGCCTCTATTTACTTGCCATTCATGAAAAATAATTCTGATTGTGCTTATTGTATCTCTGGAAATCTTTTTCAAAACACTTTAAAGAAAGACTTTTAGATTTGTTGTTCAAAACAAGGTCTGAAAATATTGTTCTTTAAATTTGGAAATTAAAAGCTCCAGCTAGCATTTGTTAAAAACAAATTACACATAAACTAAGAACATGTGAATTACCAGACAAGAACTCTGACTTAAATAAAAGCTGAGAATATCACTTATTAAATGAGCACATAAATTTTTTTGCCTCAGAAATTTAAGCAGGAGAAACATACTTAGTTTACCCCATTTGATTGTTGTCTTACTTGCTCAAGTCTTTAAAGACTAGGTTAATTTTATTAATTAATTCAAAGAGCATATGAAGCTTGATAGAGCACATGAAAAAAAGGTTTCCATGAAGAAGTGTTTAAATATCAAAGATGCACATCCATCTATACACAAACTATTCTCTAAACAGAGCCCTATGTGGGAATCTGAAGTGTTAAATCTCAGCTCTACTATTACTGTGTAGTCCTTAAAGCAATTAATTTCAATTCCTTGAAAATTACTTATTTAACAGCATAATTCCTCAAGACTTTTCTGGCATTTCAATTCTTCTTGCTTAAACTTCATGTAAAACATGAACCAAATATGGCAAATATTGAAATTTCAGAAAAATTAAAAAAAAAAAAATCTAATTAATTTTATGTCCCAACTCAAACATCATTGTACAATATTTACTGAGGGAATTCAAACACCTTTGTAATGACCTGTGGGCCAGTGGAATATCCAGGAGATAAAAGTAACAAAATAACAAAGCAGATTTGCATTCATGACCTTAAACAAAAAATTAACTATGCGAAATCAATACAAACTAAGTAGTTCTAAGTCCAATATTATTTTTGGTTGAACATGTTGGGTAAATCCTTTATTTCATGCATTCTAACACTATAAAACTTATTTTAAAGATAAATTCCTGCAGTACTGTCTGTCAACAGTAGCAGAAAGGTCCATAAACACCTGTTTTCTTTGAGGAGTACTTGAGCTTGTTGGTTTCTTGTTATTACAGCATGATAGTTCCAAGAGCACAAACTATTTCATTTAGAAGAGTGACAGATCTTGCCATCACACTATGGTGCAAAAAGGCAATTGAAGTGAATACTGGAAAGTCTCCAGAGGTAAAAGAAAATGCCAAAATATTTTTGAGGAAGGAAATGCCTCAGAAAACTACAATGTGACAGTTAAATTTATTTGCTAGAAATGTATACAATCTTAGAGTTCAACTATTGTTTAATGCTATTTAAAATAGAGATGGAAAAGGTCTGAGCCATACTGAGCCAAGTTAGAAACTCCGACAAAGCAAGTCTGTTACTGTGCTAATGGAAGGTTGTATTTATGGAAATGAATTTTCAGAGGAAAACAAAGCAGTGTGTCAGCATATAGTGTTTCTTTCTTTGGGCTAAATTCAGATGTCCACACTCAGATATTTTCTGTCATATAAAATGTCTTTGCATCTTGTCTGACTTCTAACTGCCTCTCAAGAAGGATATAGATTTTCCTGTGTCATATGTGTTAGCCTTGCTTGCAACATTTTGAATACCTGAGCATCTCATACAGTAGAAGATACTTGAGGATGGACAAACAAATTATATCTTTGGTGTACTGAAGTGTTTGATGTAATAAGAAAAAACCTGCTTCCTATAGAAAAACTCTTATTTACAATGTTACAACATATAAACTGCTTATACATTTATACACACAAAGTTGTTTATATACATGATGAGAATGAAGGAACTATGAATGAATGTATATCCCTGTAATAAAAGCGCAGTAATATTAAATTGCATTGTCAGGACATCAAGGTTTTACATAAATCTGGACAGTTTTTAGATAATGTTATACTCTACAAAGTTTAAATATATTGAGGTTAACTTCATTCTGAATAAAAAGATGCAAATAACTTTTCCCTGTGTTAACATTATGAATAACAAGGAAGTTATGAATATGAAATTTTGGCATTCATATTAACAGATTCATTTAAACTGACTTTGAAAGTTGAGTTTTCTTCTAAGCTTTTCTTCCTACTTTATTTTTAAAATACACAACAACATGCCTTGTTGGCCCCAGTGTACTTTTGAAATAAAAACCAAATTGTTTTCTGAATAATTCCCTGTATTATTATCATAATTTTCATAAACTAAAATTCAATTCAACCTGCAGTCTGGAAGTAATAAGAATCTTAGTGTGTGACAACAAGTTTTGTGATTTACAATTACATTTTTACATGAAAAAATAAAAAGGAAAGGAGCCATAAACTGCAGCCTGTGGGAAGGACCCACATTCAAGCAGTTATGAATGACTGCTATCCCAAAAGAGGGACCCTGCAATAGAGCAGGAAACAAGTGTGAAGAAGGAGTAGCAGAGAGGAGCTGTTAATGAATTGACTGCAGCCCATATTCCCCACACCCCTTCACCATTTAGTCAGGAAGGATGCAGAAGAGTTTGACTTGAGAAAAAGTTTTTATTGCCTTTTCTCACCATCCTACTCTATTTTTAATTGTCTATAAGTTAGTCTTCCCCAAGCTAAATCTATTTTGCCTAATTGGTGAGAAATCTCCCTGTCCTTACCTTGACCCATGAGCTTTTTCATCCTATTTTCTCCCCCTGTCCTGATGAGGTGGAGGAGCCAGAAAGCAGCTTGGTGGGCACCTGGCAGCCAGACAAGATCAACCCACCACAACTATATAGGAAAACTGAAACATTAAATATACTTTTAGTAAAATTACTTATGAAGCTATTTGCATTCAGCTATAGTAAATATTAATCCTCTCTTAGTGATCATGGTGACAAAACAAAATCCTTTCATCCAAAAGTCATAAAAATAATGATAGTGATGACAGCACATACATTTTGAACCTTGTTCATCAATGCTTCTCATGGTTTAAATTTCCAAAAATAAAAAGCACAACACAAAACCTAATTACATATTTAATCTTTTTGGTAATTAAAGCCTACCTGCCTTGGCTTTAAAATCTAATCTCCCACACCTGAATGTACTTTCTCAAATCCTATACTTATGTTGAAAATGTCCCCTGTGTCTCAGTGATAATAAATATATTTATTTTCATCCTGTACCATGAGGTTTATATGTATTACGAGAAAGCGGTAAATATGATTGACTTTAATGATTACAGGCCTGATTCTTTTATAGTCTACCTTGATTTTATGTCTTTGGTTTTGTAAGCACTTGAGTAGAGCTGTTCTTGACCTGTATTGTTCCTGACCTAATAAAAAATATACCAGAATCAGTGAAGATGATCTCTGGTCCTTAGCATCAAAACCATATGGCAATCTGCTCAAATATGCAGGTCATAGTACCGCGTAAGAACACATTTGGGCGGACATCATTAATTGGCTCTAATTCAAATTATAAATGGGTAAACAGAACAGTTTCTGTCAGTTTGCTTAGACATCATCTGTAATGAATATTTAATGAGGAGATTATGTAAAAACACCATTAAAATGTAAAGAGAATAGCAGTTAAGGATAGGTGCAATTTTCCCTCTGCAGTATTATATGACTTAACTTTAAATCAGTGTAAAACATATAAATAATTTACTCCAGAAAAAAAAAAAATACTCAATACAGAATGTGCTATCAATAAAATAGTAGGGAAAGAAAGGAAGAATATCTTTAAAGATGCATTTCAAAGACTTTTAGACCAGTTCTAAATATTAGTTTTCTTCCAAAGATGTATGCTCAGTTACTTTCTTGTTGAAATCCTTATTGACATAGAAACATGAAGATATATTGTCTAGAAAATTAAATGCAATGTAAACCATACTTCAGACAAGCTGGGTCAGTGACCAAATAAAATTACTTTTAAGAACAGTTCAAATTTGACTTGCATGTCAATTAAACCTGCAAGCCAAAAAGCCTTCGGTGGAGTTATGTATTTCCTTTTTCCTTTTTCAGCTAATTAAAAATCCAGTGTTCTGATGTTCCTGCAATTTCTTCTTTGTTTCTATAACAATGTATAAGCACTGCATGCATTTTTTATATTTAACATAAATTCTGACACTGGCATTATATAATTTTATCTCAAAGACATGAAGAATGAGACTTTGCAATGCAGTTTTGGGGGCTGGGAGAAGCATTTTGATAAATCATGTTCAGGTTTAGTCCTCAAAAAACTGATCTATCTTGAGCAACAATAACAGCATTGTATCAAAGAGCTTGAAAAAACATGATAAAACTTTGTCCTAGAAATTTAGAACAAAAGCAAATCACAAAATATCACTGAAGGCTAAAATTACTTTTTAATATTTGACCAAGAAATGATATTAAGACCTTAAAACCTGAAATTAAAATTAAAAACATAATTTTAGCAATATAACACAAAATTTAAAGTGGAATGGATGTTCTTTGACATCTTCTATGCTTAATATCATATTGGTGACCTTTTTTGCCTCAAGACAAGAAGGTATAGCAATACATGTAATATGGACTTTGTTATCAGGGATAGGATAGGATAGGATAGGATAGGATAGGATAGGATAGGATAGGAGTAGAACAGGGGTAGAATAGTGTAGAATAATAGATAAAGGTAGAATAGATACAGGCAGTATAGAATGGAATGGAATGGAATGGAATGGAATGGAATGGAATGGAATGGAATGGAACAGTTCAGTAGAAAAATACCTACAACAATCATCTTGTCCAGCTGCCTGCCCACTTCAGGGCTCACCTAAAGTTAACCTATATTATTAAGAGCATTTTTCAAACGGTCTTAAACACTGACAGGCTTGGGGCATACTCTAGGACCACTCTAGGAAGCCTGTTCCACTGTTTGACCATCCTCTTGGTGAAGAAATGCTTTCTGATGTCCAGTCCTAACCTCCCCTGGCATGGCTTTGAACCATTCCCACAAGTCTTATCCCTGAATACCAGGGAGAAGAGCTCACATCTCCCTCTCCACTTCCCCCCGCTGAGGGAAGGACACTCTTAAATGACTAAAGCAATAATAAAAGATCTATGATGTGAACTGCCCAATTCTCCCATGAATGGAAATTAATAAAAGAACTGTACTGAAGACTCCAGGCACAATTGCCTATGCACCTTTAAAGAAAAATATGAAAGGGAAGAAGCTCTGTAATAATGTCAGGAAGAAGATATTTGTTTAACATTACATCAGGTTGCACAAGTTGTTTTATAGCAAAACCGTTGCAGTGATTATGATTTTGAAAATTAGAACTGTAAGATTAATTTGGATTTTATATAACTGTTTTCTTTCCTCATTAAATATGTATTTTAAGTACAAATTAAACAAAATTGCTTCAATATGTGAAGCAAAGGGTTGTCTCCACCATATAAACCTTCTTTCTACAAAAATAGTTCAAATATTCTATGAAACACAGTGATAAAGGAGCAAGCCAAAAGACGTTTAGATCTTCTGTTGTTCCGTTCACATGCTCTCAATTACAAAAGATCTTTCACTCAGCTGTTTCCCTGTCATAAAATGTTTTATATTCATGGTACAAAGAGTTTTATTATTACTTCAGTTACATGAAATCACAAAACTTTACAAAACCAAATTAAGAGCAAAACTATGAACTCGGATATACCCCAACATACTTAAAAATCCAAACAAAGAAAGAAATCAGTCACAGTCACCTGAGTCTGTTAAGTCATAAGTCATGAAATCATATATCACCCAAGTTTTGTGCCATGGTGTGTGACATTATGCAAAATTTCAATGATTACATTTTTGTCTTCTCCTCCCCAGCTGATGAAAAAATTTAGACAATTTAAACAATCATGTTGGCCTGTAATGAAACTAGAAAATCCATCTGCCTGAGTGAGGTTGACTCTGTGGGGTCTTCAAATTTTTTGTTCAGAATTTAATGAGATGATGAAAGGAAGTTTTATTACAGCATTGGGTTCCCACCTTCTTCTAATTATTTCATCTCACAGGATTTTATGACTGAATTTTGACATATAGTGCAGCAAGAAAAATGGCAGTTTCCTGCTCTGCTCAGCATGCATCACCTGTTGATGCAAAAACCAGATCATCTACATCCTGGAAGAGATTGACACTCAGATGAGCTGAAATAGAAACATGGTTAAATGCATGATAGTCGCTCAAGGCACAGATGATTAGAAGCCTGTTAAAACATGCAACTGTAGATGAAAAGATGTAAAGCAGGCATGAATCAAACCCATTGTGGCCATGTAATTGGATTTTGTGTATGAATGTTAAAGCCTTGAAAAACACACCTCTGCTCATTCCCATTGAGATCTATGTTCCCTTGGGCAAACTGTCTCAGTGCTCACTTGAGACACAGACACTGAAAATGTAATATTAAATGCAACAGATTTTCAGATACACTTAGCAGAAAGCAGTTTTGGACTTAAGGATATAACTAACTAGAATCACCAAACACAATAGGTTTTCCTACTTGTAAAAAAAAAAAAAAAAATCCCACATAGTCAATATACACTAACATGTCCATGGTCAAATAATGCATATGGACAAATATGTTTAACAGCTTCACTAGGTTTGGAAGGTTCTTCATTTTTTACAATGCAGTGATCATTCCAGAATATTTTAGACAGACTCTTTCCAGAGAAATAAATATATGCTGTCATCCTTTAGCTGCAACATACAAAAACTTACACCCATTTAATATATGCTGTGAGACAAGCAGATATCATTGAACCAGTCATTTATTTATACTGTGAATTTTTTCTTATATGCATAATAAGTTTAAATATACCTGCATATTAATAAGACTCAATACACCCAACCACCACTAGAATGCCCAGTCAGTCCCCGAGAGTAACTCTCCATTACAAGACTTCACTGCTCTACCCTAGTTCCCCACTGTCTTGTAACCAGACAGCCCTGTAAGGCACATTTACACTGAACTTTCAAGAGCTCAGGATTGGTGTTTGTTAGGTTTGCCCTGTCTGAACTTTTTTTGTGGGGAGTTGCAGCTTTGTTTTACCTCATTTCTACGACAGTGATTTCTCTTATTGACCAGGTCTCTATGACTAGTTTAATTTTGTTTATCTTTACAAAGTACAACCATACTTGTATACAGATACCTATAGCAAATTGTTATTCCATTAGAATGAGATATCTATGACTTTTACAAGAGCTATACCCCACAGCTATAAAACACTCACCACAGGTCAAGAAATGTAGACCTAGAGCTAGACAAAATTGGCTCTAGGGGTAACAGAGAAAAAAACCTGTATCTAATACACATAAAATATACCACATATAGTAAATATTGGGACTTCTGTATGCACTATTCTTTTTATCTAATAATCAGAAGTATAGTAATATTTTTTCTTTAATTTAACTGCTAAGATCTCTACTATACTAACAATTAATTCTTGGCCTTACTTAAACATACTGTGTGCTTCCTCTTTGTCTGTGAACAAGATTTTGATTTCTTTTTGCTGACTTACCATTTTGCAATCAGGACTCCTAAAAATAACAGTGGATACAGCCTTAGCAAATTAAATTTTACTGTTTGCTTAACCTTTGCTTTCATTTCCATGGTACTGTGATAAATGGTGATGACTACTTGCATTTCTATAGCAGAACAAGCTTAGAATCTTCTATAAGTATCAATACTTGTAACATCGTGGTACCATCCTTAGAGAAAACCCCCCTGATGTCTACATATTTGAAACACAGTTACAGAGTTCATTCTTTAATCTGATGTGAGAAGCTGTAAACTAGCCTTTGTCTCCAAAATCTGTCATTTAGTCACAAAACTGTCTTTCCACTTTCCTGTGTCTTAACAAAGACACAGCTAGGTGTACCTTTTAAAAAGCTTAATACAAATGAGATATCAATATGTTCTTGTTCTTTATAATTATATAGCTTAAATGTACACGAAGCAGTAGGATTGCACAAGAATAACTACCACAACATGATCTATTGCATTTTGAGAATAAGAGGACTTTTAATCAGAATCGTTGTGGCTAGCTATGGCATACCTGAAACCATTTTGAAACAGAAACTAACTTTCAGTATATGGTTTGTCAATTTATAAACTTACAATCTGAAAATATTTATTTCCCCACTATCAGTATGTGCTACTTAATTTTTTCTTTTATTTGCATACATATATACAGACATATAAACTCATTACATAGTCATGGTCCTTGATTTGTCTGTATAACTTATTATTTGTATATCAAAATGCATGAAAAGTTCAAAGAAATAAATGGAGGAAAAAAAAATTTAATTTTTCTTTAAGTTGTGACTTAATGTTTAGTAATAAAACTGCCACACTAGCCTATATTATAAATCTGGCAAATTTGGCATTTGTGATAAGCAGGTAATAAAATTCATGATCAAATATTATCTAATGCCATCTATCAGAGTAGCCGAATTATCCTACAGTTCCTGTTTTTCCAGATGTTGTAAATATAAACCAACAAAAATTTTACTATAGTAAAACCAAAGTCCAAAGTCAAATTTTACTCATTCTCTTTGGATTTCATTTGTAGATGTTTCCTCAGCACTTCTTGAAAGGTTTATCACTGCTTTCTCATTATTCCTTTTAAAAATGAGTATTTTAAATAATAAGTTTACTTATTTTTATTTAATTTGTAAAGACTTTAGGCATTTAAAATCTACTTGTATCAGGTGCCAAAAACTCTTATAAAAAATATTAACATTTCTAAAAGATTTCTTTTGGTTAATCTGTTTTACCAGATCTTCAGTTTTCTTTCTTTTTCCCTTCCCTGTACCTCCCACCTGTACATTGTTCATGAAACAAAATTATTGGCATCACCATATGTAAACTGGCAGTCCCAGTACTGTAAGCTGTCTTAGTGAACACAGCTAAATGTGAAATGCAGTTTGGTTAAGAAGGTACTAGCTAAAAAGTTTAAATTATTAAAACAACATTACTTTCTCTTTGTGTTTGAAGTCTAGCTGGAGATAGTGTACCCTTATGGTTTTAGTCACAAGAGATATAATGTCTGAAGTGGTCTGACTTCTTGATGAGTTAGATATCTAATAACTGATTACTTTACTACTGATTCATCAGAAAAAAAAACCCCAAAAAAACCCAAAAAAAACAAAACAAACCAAAAACCCAAACAAAAAAAACAACCAACAAACCAAAAAATCCCAAACCAAACTTAATGACTGTTAGTGGGATTTTTTAATTCTATTTGGAGTTAGTGTTTTTAACTTCAGATTTTAAAAATACATAGAGACTTCAACATTTTTTAAACTGCACATTAATATTTAAGTTTCTACACTGAGAAGGACTGTGAGTACACTGTAGACAGGTTTAGAAAGCAAAGTGATCTTGAAAAATTGGAGTGATTGCCTTACCAGAAAAAAAAGAGTAAAAGAAATGTGTCATTAAATAGGACATTACATTTTGAAAGGTGTAATGTACTGCTCAGCTACAGAATGAGTGACAGCTAGTCAGGTAACAGCTCTCTAGAAGAGGATCTGGATGTAAAAATACAGCACTAGCTGAACACAAATCATCAGTCACGTCTCTGAAAAAGTCAGGCATCTTAAAAGAGCATACATCTGTCTGCAACAGATGGGGAGACATTTTTTCTCTTTAATCAACATTTATGAGACCTCAACTGCAAAGCTGTGTCAATTTGACCTGAATCTTCAGGAAAGATATAAACCAAATAGAAACTATTTCCTTTAAAAAATATTTATAGTTGATATTATTTGGTTTTCAGAAATGTAAGTGAAGGAAAAGTATGAATCACATAAGTATTCGGCTTGTGTTTCTGCATACAAAAGTAGCATGGCTGTAATATCAACAGTACAATGCTTTTGGGACTACAATGATACATCTGTAAAATTTATTTTGGAAGGACTGTTAACTTCACTCCTTGAATAGCTTGGCTAGTAGATATGTGTTCAAAAGTGACAGATTTCAAGAAACATAGAATTATCATGTAAACTGAAATCTGGCACATCAGGTGATTTTTATTTTTTGTTCCACAGCCACAGGTGACAGGAAACTGAGCACAAAGTAGTTTTGGGATTTTTTTTTTTTTTTGCATTTCAGTTTGTTCTGCTCTGCAAAACTTCTACAAGCTGCTTTAATGGCAGTGTCCAATATTCTGAATAAGAAAGGTGAAAAGCTAAGACACTAATATGAAATCTTTGGCAAAGATTTGTGCACAAATTAATCTCTATCCCTTCTCAAACTGCAAATTAAAACTGGAGACAGATGAAAGCAATTATTTTCAAAGCTGGTGATTCTTAAAACTAAAAATAAGTCAAGTTTATCTTTGAAAGAACAAAATAGAACAGGTGCCTGATTTCTACCAAGCACAACCGAGTTCTGATAAATATGTAGCCTTTGTATCTCAAATCTTAACAAACAAAGACTAAAGAAATAATAAAAATGTATGTCTTATTGGTAGGAGCAAATAGCTGTTTACACACTGATACTCACTAAAAAGATACTAGTAAAAAATAAAGAGTAGAAATAGAGAAAATTGTTAATGCTATTTTTCGTTTGGTTCCACAACTCCTGCTCTTTCTGTTTGGTTTCCACTGTTATTTGCTTTAACCAAGAGTTAGCTTGTGTCTAAAGGAAGATCTTAATACTTCCCAATAAGATGGCCAAGACCTTACTGCGCAGCTCTCATTTCCCTGCTCTTAAGAGACATAAACTGCCAGAAAGACTGAGTGAAATTAAATAAACTATGTTTGATGCCAATTCAAAGTTCAACATTTGCTTTTCTATCACAGGAAATTTTTACATGCAATAATTTATTCAGGAAACATTTCAAAATGCAGATGTGACATAATAAAGACTTATTCTGTTTATATCCCTGCCCCTTAATCACTTTTTCAAAGAAAAAAACAAGGTTCTTTATGAATTACAAATCTAGATAACAATACTAAAAATTAAAGACATTTGAGACTACCCTAATGTTATCAATTCTAAATATGTATCTATAATGTAATTTCTAACCTATTTTATTCTCTCTTTATCACTATCAGTGTCTATTTGGTGGACATTTTTATTAGCTAAATAAAAAAATACTTGAATTACGTCTCTGGATATACTGTGCCTCCATAAAAAGGTTATAGATAGGTTTAGAGAGTTAGATATATTCTAATGATTTCAATAAAAGCTTTACTGACATATTAATTCTTTAGGTGTTTTGCATATTACTTTGTATGAAAATATATTTGAATCTGGAGACAATCTGGCAGCCGCAATAAGACCAATTTTGTCTTTCTGATACTAATATTCAGGGAGGTTTATTTAAATTAAACATTTTTTCCTAAGGAAAATACATCACAAAAACATATATCACAGATAAAAAAAAGGTATGAAATGATAGCATAAAATATTTCTTAATTTTCCAATATATTCTGTATTATCTAGAAAATTGTATTGCAAGCATATATCAATTTTGTTTCTATTACTACAAACTGTCCATTATTATAAAAGACTATTCAGAAGTGCTACAATCAAAACATTTGTTGTAGAATTTTCTTTTTGTCTCTATTTCTGTACAGGATAGCACTTCTCTCTTTTTATTAAAAACATTTTTCATTATGTGAGTGCAAAGATAATCTAAAAACGTGAACCAAGGGCAAATATGTATATGAATATGTAGAAAGTGTCAGAAAATGGCTCATGGAGATTAAGTCTGCCCATTATGGCTCATCTGGGACCTCTGGACTGTGACATTAGCATTTTTACACTGCACCAAAAAAGCTGTACTTTTGTCAGAGAGATCAATATTCTGAGTGTCAATTATACCCATTATCTTTTTTCTGTCTCCCTGTTTCATTGAATCTGATTCAAACCACACCAGTCAATAACTGCCAATAGAAGATTTCTTTGAATTACAAGACATATATAGACCGATCAGTTTTCTGCCTCAGGTGGAGACACAAGGAATCAGCTTACAACTCTGAGGAAGATTTCCTCAGGACTTGCGAATTTAGAACACTAATTTGTGAAACCAGCTACAGGTTCTCTGAATTCTAATGCATGCAGAGAAGTGGGGAAAAAAAAGTAAAGACTTGATCTGTATAATCTGTATAATTTTCAAAGTTTTTAGACCCTAATACGTACGGAGCTCAATAAAGAAAATAATAGTCAGCAGTAGTAGTAGTAGTAGTAGTAGTAGTATATCACTGCACTAGTGGTTGACAGCTATGACTGTATCTAATGTTATAAATTTTGTCTGTCTTATTCAAGTAGAATAAGAAGGTAGGGCATTTTTTGAAGGTGAAGTGAATTAATTATGTGTCAAACTGACATTCAGTTATTCACGATAAAATGATATGTTAGAACAACACTAGAAGGGTCAAAAACACTACACAAATCTTTGATCCCCATATGATGAAGCTGCCCAACAGTGAACTTAAAATAAAAGCTGAAGACAATATTTAAATATTCAAACCATATCTCTAAATATTATTCATGTCTACTAAAGCTGTTATATAATTTTTAAATTAATGGACCTTATTATTCTTTGGGTTTGGGAACATAAAATAATTTGAATTACTAAAATGGCTTTCTAGAATAAAAATATTTATTTAGTATCTTAAAGATATTCTTGATTTTTAAGTACTCATTTCTTAACTGTTTTAACAAGGAAAAGACCAGACACAATTAAGTCCAAATACTAGTGATAAACCCAGCCTAGTGAGATATTTAAAAGTAAGAATTACAGTTCCTACATAATGTCAAACTTCTATTGTAAAACATTCTTAAAACTTCAAAAAAAAATTTTTTTGGCCCTTTTTTTTCAAAATTCTGTTCATATAATCACATACCTCCAGGAATTATAATTAGCATTGTACAGGGCTTAAATGACAAGTTGCAATTTCTTTAAAATTGTCTATAAACATTCTGTTATACTTGAAATGCCACAAACATAAGCTTGGTAATTCTTATGTCGGTAGGAATGGAAATTAATATCTAGTACCTGAGAAATTTGCAAAATGCATATATGAATAGAAAAATATTCTCAAAGTTGAAATCACTTTGGTTAATCACAGAATCATTTAGGTTGAAAGTGACCTTTGGAATTAATCTGGTCCATTCTCTGGCTCAGCATGGGTACAACTAGAATCATAAAGCTAATCATACTTCAAGTGATTATACTAAATTACCATAAAACTGGTGCTGTATTAAAAATGCCACCTCACTCATTATTTTACCATGTTATTGTAAATCCAATTCAGGAATTGTATTTTGATTTGCCTAATCAAAACACATGGATTAAAAGTAATTATGTTGAAGACATAGTCTCTTACCAACATAGGTACAATAAAAAATGTTTCAAAGCTTAAATGGTCATAAAACTTTAAAAAACAATTATTCAGTGAGTATCTTAGAAACAACAATCCAAAGATAGATACAGTTGGCAAATCCACAGGACTCATAAAGTGACAAAACAAAGAAGTAACCAAGTAAAAATGACCACACAAGTGTTTTTCAAGATCATCTAGTCCAACTTTTATGTTGTCTAGCACCAACATAATCACCCCTAAACCACATCCCCAGGTGACACATCCAGGCACCTCTAGAACACTTTCAGACAGTGACTCCACCACCTTCCTCGGCAACTTTTTCCAATGCCTAAACACTCTTGAAGTGAATATCTTTTTTAATATCTAGGCTGAACCTTCCCTGGTGCTATTCAGGTTATTTCCTCTTGTTTTTTCCCTTCAGATATGGCACAAGAGGTTGACCCCATCTTGCTACAACTTCCTTTCAGGCCTCACTAGTGCTAGTACAGGTCAGGGTGCCATTTGCCTTCTTGGCCACTGGAGCACATGCTGGCTCACGTTCAGCCGGCCATCAACCAGAACCCCCAGCTCCTTTGCTGCCAGGCAGCTTTCCAGGCACTCTGCCCCCAACCTGTAGTGCTGCATGGGATTGTCGGGACCCAAGGACAGAACCTGGCACTTCACCTTGTACCTCATGCAGTTGTCCTTAGCTCATCAATCCAGCCTGTCCAGATCCCTCTGTAGATCTTTCCTACCCCATGGCAGATCTACATTCCCACCCAACTTGGTGCCATCTGCAAACTGACTGAGGGTGCACTCAATCCCCTCATCCAGATTGTTGGTAAGGATATTAAACAGGACCATTGCCAATACTGAGTCCTGGGAAACACTAATGCTTGGCCACCAAATAAAGTTCATTTTGTCTGACCACCACGCTCTGGGCCCAGCCATCCAGCAAGTTTTTCGCCCAGTGAAGAGCACATCCATCCAAGCCATGAGCAGTGAGTTTCCGCAGGAGAATGTTGTGGAAGACCATGTCAAAGGCTTTACTGAAGTCTGGTAAAACAACATTCACAGTCTTTCCCTCATCTACTAAGCAGGTCACCTTGTCAAGAAAAGAGAGCAGGTTGGTGTCTTGGGGTGACTGTATCCCCTATCGCCGCTCTATGCCCAGACATGATTCCTGTGCCTTTCTGTGTCTTTAAAACTGGGTGTGAGAGAAGGAAAAAAGCCAGACAAACTTTTCAAAGCAGTCTGTGCTCCAAGGTCACACTACTCCTCTGCATGCTTCTGCGACAGCAAGAGCAGAGGTAGCACCCTTTGCTGCTTTTCAGCCAGCTTTCGGCTGTTTCTCCCAAGAGAGACAGGGAGTTAAATTTTTTTTTCCTGGTACTTTGGCTTCTTCTTCTTCTCTCCTGGAACTGTTCAGAACACACCAGGAGACCCTACACCGTTGGCCCGGATGGAGGCCCACGCTGACCCAGCCCCAAAGAGGGAAAGAGAAAGACCACACTCACAGAAAGGACTCTGAAAATTTACCAGGTTCTCTCCACAGTGAGAGGTTTTATTATTTAGCATTATTCTTTACCCATTGTGCATTGTGTCTGTTAAATAAATAGGTTTTTTTCCTTTTACTTTCCTCTGAGGAAAATTCTTTCCGAACCTGGTGGGGGAGGGGCGGCTGAAAGCTGCCTTCTATCAGACGACGCTCGTTTTGGACATTTCTCTGAATTTGTCTCAAACTGGGACAGTTGGTTAAGCATGACCTGCCTTTCATAAACTCCTGATTGTTCTGTATGTGCCATGTGATGGCACTCGAGATGATCTGCTCCATGAACTTTCCTGATAGCAAGGTCAAGCTGACAGGTCCATAGTTCCCTGAATTGCCCTTCTCACTCTTCTTGTAGTTGTAGAGGTATGGATATTGTTCAAACCCAAAGAACTGCACAGAAATGAGACATGTCCAAAAGATCTGTAATATCACTTTTTAAAGAAGATTTTTTTTTTTCATTTTTAAGAGGGAAAAAAAAAGAAAATGTTCACAGTAAATAGATTTTTTTTTCAGAAAACAGTACTAGGAATGGAGTTCAGTATAAATCTAAATAGTTGGCTAGTGTAATTTGAAAGTGTAAGGTAAAATCCTCACATTGCTTGGAGATTCAGAATCTGTGAGAGGTCCACAATTTACTGAAGCAGAAGCTGGAGGCCAGGAAGGATTACTTAAAGTGTAAGAAGTCTATGGTGCAGTAACTGAAATGTGCTCTAGAACACCTAAATGTAGATCTTTATCCATTTGTGTCTAAAGATGCTTCTCTCACTGTTTTAAACATAGCTAAAAGAGCTATTTGTCAGACTGGCAGTGAGGTATCTGCTTCAGGACAGATATTCAGGAATTACTGTGTAGCTTTCCCTGGTCATAGCTGTTTGATGAAAAAACGAACATGTATTTCCCCTTTAGGTAATGTCAGAGCAGAAAGTCTACTAATTTGACAGAGTTAGTAACTGGCTAATGTAGAAAAAAAATTTGTAAGCATTTGTAAGCATTTTCTACACATAGGTTTGCACATATGTAATAGCATGCATGCAATACCTTTTTCTGAAAGATACTGTAAGGCAAATATAATCTACCTGTAAGTCTCTTTAACATCACCTAATTACAGAGAAAAGCACTGTAGACATAAAATATTTCAAAAGCTGCAATTAAAAAGAATGATCATTCAGAAGGCTGTTAACTGTCTGATAACACAGAACAGTACCAAGAATTATGTTAATTGTGTGAAAGACTGAATTAAAACATGACACATATACTCTGCCAGTGTGCATACAAGTGCCTTCTTTGCCTTAGAAAAAAACAACTAAATGAACCAACAAACAACTAGGGGGTAGCAAGAATATATTCATTATAGGCAATGTCCTGAGCAAAACAGGTTCTGAAACTACTTTGTTCTGTGGGATTTGTGTTTGAATTTCATGAAGATAATATAAAATCTTAAAAGGACATTTCTGAGTCTTCATTTGTTTGTCCATTGACCCAATCAAATCCTGCATGTAAAAAGTGTCTGCAAATGTCAGGCTTTTCTGTTTGTTATGATGATTGTACCAGGAGATTAAAAATACATTCACATCAAGGCTTTGATCAAGGGTGCACTTCAGAAACAATCTCCAGTCATCTGCTCTTACTGTGCTTTGATTTGCCTCACAGAGCAGTCTCAAAGCAGGTAAGTTCATCTCTTTTTGCATAAAAGTAAGCTGGAAGTTGTTCTTCAGACAGTAACAGGCTTTCAGACTAAAGAAGCAGAAACAGTCCACAGTAAAAACTCTTGAAATATACACAGTGCAAACCTCATGCCCTTAGCAATAATTGTTTTGCAGTATAAAGCTGCTTGTGGTGCACTGTACTACTAATGCTAATGTAAACATAGCCTAATTTATTCTCTTAGGACAACTGGAGGCAATACTTGCATCTTGTCCCATCTCCCTTTCATTTTCCCACCTGCTGAGATTCTGCTCATGCTCTGCAGATGCAAGTTTCTGCAAGATGTTCATGTGAAGTCAAGAAAGCTGTTAAACAGATAATGTGTTTTTTATCTTTACTTAAAATCCCTAGATTTGCCTTCTAGAAACTTCTGGATTTTGATTGAAGAAATAAATTAGATTTTTTTAATCTTCTTCACTTGTACTTTGTTGCCAGGTACTCATGCTAATCAATAACAATGGAGAATGGTGCTTAGAAGAATGAGAGGCTAAAATCTGCATGAACAAAACTCTTCATCACGGTCTGTTAACTCCATGAAAAGAGAGGTCTTGTGCTTTGCAAAACAGAGCAGCCATAGGAGAAGAATGAGTCTTGGAGCACAGAGAAAATGTAAATTTCTTATTTCCATAGCTTCAAATTTCACATTTTACATGATCTGTCATTGTCTTCCACCCATTTCAATACCAAATCTAAAATGAGAACTGCTTAGTGATGAATTAACTCCTCCTAAGATGTTTTCCTCCTCAGGCAGAAAGGTGAGTTTCTCTAATGAGCTGGTCTCCACTTTAAACTTCCATTGCTACTAAAGCAACCTACATCTCATTCTTGCAGTGCAGTCTCTGTTTATGCCTCACTTCAATCCTGAATACTTTACTATGGTGCACAGGTCTTTGCTTACACATATTTCAGAAATATCAGTAAGTAAATTATGTTCCAGTGATAACTTATTTAAATTACTAAGCTCTTCACTAGGTTAAAAATATTTCTTTTTGTTGTAATGAGGAGAGTTACCAATGATGGGGATAAAGAGGAAAACCATGCTGTGAAATCTGTCTTCTTACCTGCCATCATGAAAGGAAAGGGATGATCATTGTAACAGGTGCTTCCTTTTTCTGAAAGGCATGAAAATCTCAAAAGGCATGATGACCCCCACTGTGATTTTAATTTTTACATAGTAAACTGCCAGCGATGCTTTAGGCTCTATTTTCCCTTTTCTCAGCAAGACAATTGAAAGAAATGAAATGCTTTTCTGTGTCGTGGAAAAGAAGCTTCTTCACCATGCCCCCTTCCTAAGGTAGGAGTTTGTCCAGTGGTTCCCTTCTATGTGCATCGGTGGAATTACCACACAGATCTTAATTCAAGTCTGCTTCCTTTACTATAATAAAGGTGTTACTATAGCTCTAAGACATGATGAAAGGTGCAAAGAGAAGGCCCTTGAGAGCACAAATGTGGGAACAGCTTCATGCAGATACATTAACCCCTTAAACAATTTACAACTGGTAACCAAGTAGAGGATGACCCACATCTCTAAAGACCAAATCAGTATATTGTTTTGTGATTTAAACACTGACTAAAGCTTGTGAACATGAGCAGCCAGAGACTATTAAAATAAGCTTGGAAATACATGAGTTTTAGGCTACCTGATATAATTGCAATTAATGAAAAACACTCAAAAATATTTTTTAAAAATAGACCTTGTTTATCCTTTAAATCAGTAGAGTCCATTAAATGAAATGTGAAAGAAAATACACTTCAATTACTAAAAAAGAGGTAATTCAGTCTATGATCTTTAACAAATTGAGACTAATTATTGGAATTGTTTTATCTTAACAAAGTCAGACTTTTTTGAGATGATAATTTGATCAGATGTGAAATTTCATATGGCATTTTAGATTTCTCCATTACATATAGCTTTTCAATATAAGAAACCTGCAGTAAATTTTAAGAAATGTTGTCATGCACAAAGGTTATTATTTTTCATTAAATGCATCAACGTCTAATGAGGAATGGCTGAGGGAGCTGGAGTTATTTAGTCTGGATAAAATGAGGCTCGGAGGAGACCTTATCACTCTCTACTACTGCTTGAAAGAAGGTTGTGGCCAGATGGGGGTTGATCTCCCATATAATAAGCAATAGGACAAGAAGAAATGGCCTCAAATTGTGCCAGGTGAGATTTAGATTGAAAAATTTCTTCACTGAAAGGATGGCCAAGCATTTCACCAGGCTGCCCAAAGATATGGTTGAATTAGCATTCCTGGAGGCATTTAAAGATGTGTAAATCTTTAGTGTGGTGCTTAGAGACATGGTTCAGGGGTAGGCTTAGCAGTGCTGGGTTAATAGTTGGACTCAAGTATCTTAAAGATCTTTTCCAACCTAAACAATTCCACAATTCTTTGAATAATTATGATTTGCCAAATTGCATTTATGTATAAAACCAACAGTAAATACCAGTATACACTCAAGTGGAAACAGTGAATTTCTCCTTGAAATATATGCAACATTGAAAAAAACATTGTCAGTAAATGTTAGAATATTTTTGAACACAGATTTGGTTTTCCTTATGAATTTACTGAAATTCAGCCATACGGCAAATAGCACTACCTTCCATTTAACCAAATATGATAAATGCATCAACCAGTTTTCTCTTCAAACAATAAACAGGCAGAAAACAAGAAACACAATTAGTATAGAATAACACTAAGATTTCCTACTGATACTTGCTAAGTTTACTTATTTTTATTTTTACATTATTTCCAAGAGTCTGATCAATAATCTCTTCTTTTTTCCACACAGAACTGGACTAAGTTCCTTCTCATATATGTGAAGGCACAACTTCTGCAATGTCACCGGTTTATTCTGACTCAGACCACTTCTAATGTATGAACTTCACATAGGGTCATCACATTTAAAAATCTGGAAAGGGACATTCTGCTGCCCAATTCTTCCACTCTGCTCTGCACTGATGAGGCCTCGCCTTGAATACTGGGTACAGTTTTGGACACAGCAAAATAAAATTATATTAAGCTATTAGAGGGGGTCCAAAGGATGGCAACAAATATGGTGAAGGGCCTTGAGGGGAAGCCATACGAGGACCAGCTAAGGTCACTTGGGCTGTTCAGCCTGGAGAAGAGGAGACTGAGGGGAGACCTCATTGCAGTTACAACTTCCTTGTGAGGGGAAGAGGAGGGGCAGGCACTGATCTCTTCTCTGTGGTGACCAGTGACAGGACCTGAGGGAATGGCCCGAAGTTGTGTCAGGGGAGGTTTAGGTTGGATACTAGAAAAAAGTTTTTTACCCAGAGGGTGGTTGGGCACTGGAACAGGCTCCCCAGGAAAGTGGTCACAGCACCAAGCCTGACAGAGCTCAAGAAGCATTTGGACAGTGCTTTGAGGGGGAAGGCGTGTATTTTTTGAGTAGGGGATTGTTTTAGCTATAAAATAAAAAATTCAAGGATAAATAGCCTAGTTTTGTTTTGCAATATATAGGCCAAAATAATGAAGAATTTTTCAGATATGCAGTCTGGAAAAGTCTATCTATGAGGAAGGCAAATACTTTTGCTGCAGTAAGTATTCAACTAAAGATTTAAAATAATGGATTTGTATAGTTCTGACCCAAGCAGATACAGAAGAAACATATCACAGTGAAAATATTACATAGTGCTCTCTTTTGAAAGTGTCCTCAACCTGGTATTAGAACATGAGGAAAGAGAAGCATTAAAACTGTTAAAATGGCATACATTTTTGTATTTAACAAAATCATTTTGATCACTTTGAAGGTTGTGACTTTTGGGTTGTTTGTTGGTTTTTTGTTGACACTTTTTTTGGGCACTGAAACTTTTGTTTGCCTTGAGCATTGCATTACCATCTCATACATTCCAACTGTCTGCCTGAATTATGGACTTATTGTAAAATCAAAGACAATATCACAGCAAATATACTGCTGAGTCTCCTTCTTCAGCTTTTCCATTCTTTCCTGTGTATGCTTCTATAGTTCCTTTCCAGAAGTCTTACTGGTTGTTTTTTACCCTAAATTGCCATTTCCAACTCAATATGTCATACTTAGATTCATATGAGACTCATAAAATTCACACCCTACAGCTAAATCACAGTAGTGTGAATCAAGCTGATATCCTGAAAGCAAATATGAGATACTGAAGACAGATAAAACTCAGTTGTTAGTCTCCTTTGCTCAAAAACAGCACAGAAGGAAGGTCAGAAGGAAGGTAAGTAACAGGAAATAATAACTGTCAGCCTGTATTTGTGACAATGGCCTTATGAGAGAAAAACTTAAGCATTTGGTGTTTTCTGCCACTTAATGTTGAGAATCGCCTGAGGAAAAAAAGCAAATACCACAGGAAATAACACTAGAAGCATTAAGTTTGCTCCTTCAGTTGGCTTTTCTCGCTGGCCAGGAAATACTGTACTTTCCTGTGTGGCAGGAAATTTGTGCTTGGATACTTTAATCATGAGATGAGTATTACAGAATCACAGAGTAACAGAATGAACTAGGTTGGAAAAGACCTTTGAGATCATCAAGTCCAACGTATGACCTAACAGCACCTCATCAACTAAACCTGAGTTTAGTGGCACTGAGTGCCACGTCCAGTCATTTTTTAAACACATCCAGGGACAGGGACTTCACCACCTCCCTGGGCAGACGATTCCAGGGCCCATGCATTGATCCCATGCATCCCTCTTTCATCACTACCTCCAGTTTAAAGAAAACCTGAGTCAAAACTTCTTGTAATTAACGCTCAAATGAGACATCTAAACTCAACATAGAAAGTGGTTTTGATCTGGGTTTATCAGTTTTACCAAAAGGCTCAGTCTCAGAAATAGATGTGTTCATGTAGAAGATATTTTCTTCAACCCTTTTACTTAAATCTGGTATAACCCCACTCCAAAGTGATGTTATTTCATTCAGCATGAACTGGGACACACCTTTATCTACCAGGTCATTAAACTTAGCAATATTGCATCCCATGGTACATCTACTATACCACAATCAGCAATCAGTCAGGAAAACATTGGGCAAAATTACGTATCATTGCTGAAACAACAATGTAATAATGCAAAAAACCTTGCCCTCCAATAGACACTGGGGCTGAAAAATGGAGCCCTTGCAATGTGACCATGAAACAGTGAAAGCAGCAGGAAATCCAAGGCAGTAAGTATCCACAGTCTGGAGAAGGAATTGAAACAGCAAGGGGTAGAGGCATGGTTAGTACACACTAAAGAGATTATACTAACAGTAAGAAAGAGGTAGAGACAACAGATCAGTAAGTCCCCAAAAGAGTTCAAAGTAACTGATTCTAGAAAGCAGAGAAACTGCGTAACAGAAGAACTAAAACAATGAAGAGTTGTTAAGAGTTACAGCATGTACTTGACACAGAATCAGAAGAGCACCATAAAGTTGTATTTGCAAGTACTAAAAGTCTAATAAATTACTCAGTAGCATGCTGACCAAAAGCTACAATAGTGGGATCCAGAGGAAACAAATAAATGGTTAAGGAAGAAAATCAACTCTTTGAAATAAGCAGGAATACCCTTGAACAGGGGAAGAATCAAATTTAGATTTCTGTGTTGCTCAGAAAAAGGCAAATAAATGTTAGAAAAATATTTAACTAAAAATGATCTTGATATACTTGGCTAAGACCTGGAACAATGCTACTGTTTCTATAGGATATTGAAATTTGTTTTCATTTTGAGTTGGCATTAAAAATCTGCCCCCATACCAGCACCAGAATGCAAAATTTGGAAAATGTGTCCATTTTTTAAAAAAGAATATTCTTTAAAATATTCCAGCTTATTGTTTCTGGGGTGGTTTTTTGGGTGGTTTTAGTTTGTTTGTTTTGTTTTGTTTTGTTTTGTTGGGTTTTTTGTTTGTTTTTGTTTGGTTGTTTGTTTTTTTGGGGGGGAGGGTGTTTTGTCTTTGGAAGGATACCTCCTAGGAAACCTCTTTAACTACATTATTCTCTTCAAACTGCACTGTATGTTATGTTAAGAGAAAACACTGTCTTGTAAAATTCTATTTGCAAACTAACCTGATACAAGGCCACAAATTCACTTTTAGAGTAAGTCAAAAGTAATTTAAAATACAGAGTAACAACATGTCATGAGATGTCTGCCTCCTTGGAAAAGAAAATCAACAGGACTCTAAGCACACTGATAAATATTTTCAAATCTGCCAGTCAAAAGAGTGGATTCCTCAATGTAATCTTAAAATCAGACCTTCGATACACAGTTCAATTTTCAAGAGTTCTGTCACTCATAACTCCAAGAAAAGTCACTGGTAAAAATCTGGAAAACTTTCAGCATATCTTAAAAATATTTCACTGCTTTGGAAACTTGAAAATTATTTTGGTAAATGATTTTTTTAAAGTTTATGGATTTCAAAATGCTAGGAAGATATTTTTCTTTAAAAAGAAGTAGGGTTCCATTTCAGTCAGAGAGTCTGCAAAGTAAAAGGATTTTATGTCACGTCTTAATTATTAACTGAAGGGGTGTGTGTTAACTCCAGATGCAGTTGTCTGGGGACAGAAATCTCAATACTCATAAAGATGATGTAGACTTTATGTGAAAGCAACCTGACAATATTGTAAGCCTTAAATAAGCCTCATTTTAAGACTACACATTTACAGTTGTCATGTTCCTAAAGCAATTACAGTCTTTCCAAGAGACATGAAATTAAGAAAATTCTTCCTTGGTTGCACTGCTAGACAAATCCAAGATCAATAAAAAGACAACTCATTCAATATTGCCCATGCTGTCCAAAATGAAAGACTTAAAAGTTACACCTCTTTTTCTCATGCTGTGATTATCAGTGTCTGTTAGCATGTCTCTTTGCCTTCCACTCAGCTGGATGTAACAAGTGTGGATTTTTTTCTAGGTGAAAGCTCCAAGTCTTTACTCGGACCTCTTAATTTTGGACGTAACATAATTTATCTGTCTGGGTGTGCAATTCCTCCTGTGTATTCTTGTGTCTGATGAACTAGTAACCTGCCCACAGAACACTACTTAATAGTAGTAGTTTTTCATGTCCAGTGAACAGAATAATAAATTAATCCAAACCAATCTCATTAAGTTCTGCACTACTAAAATTCTAAATTCACTGAGAAATATATATTGTATAGGATGAAGAGAACTTGTGCATTATTGTAGTAGATGGGGGTTTACTGTTTTTCATAGGTAGGTTTGAGTCTCCACAGAAAATATACACTGGACAGTTAAATAACATAGTCAGTACCAATTTTTCTATTATTATCATTAAACTTTCTTGCAATCAGCAAGGAGATTGCCACCTTCATTTTATTATAAATATGAAAAACACTCCTTAATTAAATTTTTGAAAATTCAAGGAAAAAAAATAAAAATGAACTGAAGAAAGAAAGCTTTAAGATGCCTATACTCTCCTCTATTAGTAGTAATTAAACTTCTTTTTTTAATGCACATTTAATTTTTCTCTTACAAAAATATACAGTGTTTTACAAAATCAACAAGACAACACACTACTGAATATAATTTGAGTAGATTAAATTTTCAGACATTTCCCATAATTTAAAGGCTTTTCTATATTTAAAAATGCAAAGTGATTTAATAATTTCTATAAAATGCAATGATTTTAAAGTCAAAGGTCTTCCAGGAAAAATATTCACTTCTAATGGCTATTCTAAATAAAATATGACAGTTCAGTTTGGAACTGAAAAACAGCCCTTTCTGTTCAGAGAGAAGTCCCACTACAGTAAAATCTTTCTCAATATGATAGTTTTGGACTTTTGCCTGTTTTTCTTGAATATATATCTTTAGTGAGGCACACTGAATTCTCTTTAAGAAAAAAACAGAACTTAATTAATTTTGCAAAGCAACAGTATTTACATTTCAACAACATGCTATGAAAGCATGCACCAAATTTATCTTTTCTGCAGCTAAACGGTTTCACTTATTAATGGTGAGATAAACATTTTTTTCCTTAACTACTTTAAAGAAGTCAAGAATACAGTCTTCTAAAAAGCTGTACAAGAAATATATGTTCTATAATTTTGAAAGTACATGTAGATTGTACGTTCCTTGACATAATGTACTTCATTTATTCAGCATTTCACTACACAGAAGTACAATATAAGTAAAATACTTCTTTAACTTCTTTTTTTTTTTTTTCTTACAGGTAGGGGGTGTCTGTCCTTTACTGATTTTGCAAAAAAACAATAAAAATATTTTGTTATGACCACTATCTTATGCATAATTAGATGACTAATTCATAGTTATGTATTAAGAATCATTACTGGAAAACAGTGGATTGAAAAGAGAAATTATGTAGGTAGTAAAACAACTAACAACAGCTGTCAAAATACTTACGTGCAATGTTGAGTTTTTATGCCAAGAAATCTTATGTTAAGATTCAACAGTGAATAAGTATCAAGACATAACCTGAAAAATTCCCTAATTCATTTAGCAATGTGGAATTTTGATTATGATTTTTTGTATTTCATTAAAAAATGTATTTAAAACTCGAAAATTTTAAATTAGAACTATTACTCTGAGTGGACATTTTCATGTAAGCTACTTTTTTTTCCCCTAGTGCCCAGTGTATTTTTGTAACATCTCTACTCTGTTCCTTTTTGTGTTTAAAGGAATATGCAGACTTGCATGTGTTCATGCATTTGTACAAATAGATATGAAATATTTTTAAGACAAATCCAAAACTCTACTGTTTCACTTGAGACAAGAGAAAAAAGCATACCTTTTCTGGATCAGTTGTTGTAATGACCCACACACAGTGTGCATTGTCTTCATATTGAACTGGATAATTTGGCGACGTGATAATGCCACTCGGTCCACGTAAATTAGAACCACAAGTTCTAGCTAAAATGATAACCAACAAATCAGATTGCTTTAGACTGGATGCTCTGTTTAAAATAAATATAAAATTGCCACAGCATTAGCAACAACTTGCCATGAAGTATTACTATGCTGATATATTCTATAAGAATCTGCCCTTAAAGATATTTCAACCAGACAAAAAAATCCTGAATATTTACCTACAGAGGAAGAAACAAGCACCTTTCAATTAATCTGCCCAACATGTACAACACTTTATTCATACTTTATGTAAATTAAATTCTCAAAATTATCATATCAATATTCTGTTTGGAGAGAGATTTACCCTTTCCAAATGGAATGAGAGAGCCTTCTACCCATGAATGTAAGAAGGGTCAGTATGTGCTCTCCTTCATGATTTCCCCATGATTTGGAGAAAGAGAGTAATGTATCACAATATTTATGTAACTGTATGTCCTTAACCTAAACATGACCTCCTGAGGTGTCTTAGCTCTTTACACCATTGGAAATATAATTACAAAGAAAAAAATTATAAAATGGTTCTAGGCAGTATGTAGTCTGACTTTGGTAAAGCACAGATTCAGTTGTGAAACTATCACAATCTCTCTGCCACATTCAGCAAATCCAGATAGTCAGCAGTTTGAAAATACATTACTTAACATATTCAGTTATCTTCTAAAGAGTACTAAGGATAGATTTTGCAAGAATATTCAAATTTCTCAAAATATTTCAGTATCTAGAAGCCTTTAAAAAATATTTGGATGTATAATTTTCAGTGACACAAACAGAGTTATAGTTTTATAAGTCTACATCAACTCAGAATATTTCAAAATGTCACATTTATGGTACTACAGCACTTTGTCAATGTGCTAAACAGAGAGTCTAGATCATATCATTTCTAAGTACTTAGATAAAAATCTCAGATTCTCAGAATCTATCCATATATCTTCCATTACCTTCTGATGTAATTTGATATCTTCAGTTACTTAAGTTTCAGTACAGGCAAGAAGAATGACTAGATTCTTTAAAAACTTGGTCATTCTATTTCTTAATATTGGAATAAAACACCCAACATATTTCTGGTACTTTGGAAAATTTTATTTTTCATTTTTCTCTGTGGCTGCCTCCATTCTAAAGCATTAAATATGAGCATTTCTTTACTTCACAAACTGCTGGGAGGAAGCCTGATCTTCTCCATGAATAGAAGTATGACTGGTACAAATAGGAAAAAAGGTATTAGATGAAAATGATTATCAGATTTTCTATCCTTCCATCACAATATACTACCAGCATTTGGTCCTTTGTTATGATATTAGAGACTAGACTTTGAGAACTCACTACAATTCTATGACAAGATTGATCCAACTAGGACTCCGTTTTCTGTGAAAATGTCTATCTATGTATGCAGGGAGATTGGAACTAGATGATCTCTGAGGTCCCTTCCAACCCTAATCATTCTATGATTCCATGTTTATGACCAAAACTGTCTTAATAGCCACCCATTAATTTAACTTGAGTCTCAGACACATCACATGGAAATCTTCTGTAACAATCCCAGCAGAAGTCTAAAAGAAACCCTTATCTACATAGGAAGTTCTATGAAAGCATCATTTAACAGCTATTAAAGAGGTGTCTGTACTTAACATGGAAAAAAAGTCATGGAATCACTAGGTTAGAAAAGACCTCCATGTTGACCAAGTGTAAGGGTTAACTTACCACTGTCCAGTCCATCACTAAACCATGTCCCTAAGTGTCACAAAACAACTAAGTATGCCACTGTATGCTGCCTATTAACAATACAGAGAGCTTGGCATGTTGCTGCTGCATTAAGAAATCTATATTCTTTTAATTGAGGCACTAACAGGGGCAGATTCAGGGATCTGAATACAGGACATTTTCTTTCTAGTAACTGGTAGAAACACCATACCTCCAGCACCATTACTAGCACACAATTAATATTTATTAATTTATTTTCAATTCCTCCTGCCTAAGGTTTAGTACAGCAGAAAGTAATCCAAGGTGCAACTTTGTAGTAATATAAAACCAGTTGGTTCCTCCTGTAGCTATCCACAAAGAAGAAAGGCTAGGAAGCATCTCGCTTGCAGAGAGATTTTTCAGTCAAGCTGTTAGTCTCTTAGCTTTCTCCTATTCAAATTTCCAAAGTAAGGTTAAAAAAGGAAGGGAAGTAAGAGGTACAATTGAAGTTCAGGCCAGAGGTCTGTTTAGGAAATGGAGTTACTGCAAAATATTGCATAAAAATGTTAGATAACCTTGTATACTGCCTACAGAAAACAGGAATGGATCACTGTAAGGTTTTTCTGTGGAATTCAAGGAAACTGGGAGCATTTACATTAGCACCAGTTTCCAAGGGCAGTTTCTGGGGCCTCCCACCACTCCCTGTCTGTGACCCAGGTGTGGTGGTGGGGTGGGCCTGGAGCTGCACCACCACCATGGGCAGACCCCACTGCCCCCGGGGCCCCTGAGACCCCCACCACTGCTGTGCCCTTTCAAGTAATGTCATGACCTTGCCAAGAGTAAGGGTTCCTGTGACTTTTCATCAGCTTCCTCAATTTTGAGCTTTGTTAATCACCATTCTGGGCTAAATGCAAAGGTCAGCTTCTTCAGTAAGTCTTGTACTCTTGAAGTCATTAACCCCACAGTAGTTGCGTGCAGTTTATCAGCTTTTCCACTTTAAGTTGAGGATAATTTAGAAAATGTAATAAGCACTTCCTTGCACTGTGTATTTTATTATTAAGTGATTGGTGCTCATATGAGCACCATGAATACTGGCATCTTGGAGGTCAGTAAAGGAATTGAGAATAATACAGACTGCAAATAAAATCTGCATCTTTAACTCCCCACAATCCACAAACCTGCACATCATAATACTGACCAAGAATTATACACCATTCAGAAGTGTAGCACACACATGATCATAAAAGTTGAAAAAATGTAATCTGGCAGCAGGAGAAAAAAAATGAAATTACAAAAAAACTAGTTAATGAGCCCTTTTTAAAGAAGTACATGAGTTTTGTATAAGTGAAATTATGCTTTAGCTAATTCTTGAACAAAACTGTTTAAGTTCAGGTGTTAGAAATTCTGCAGTGTTTCTTACACAAGTATTTGCTGCCCTGGTGACTGGTATTCAGGTGTAAGATTTTGTGTGTACAAGAAGTATCACTTCGATCTACCTCAAAGTGACAATAAAAGAATCTCTAACAGTTTGTATGATTTCTTTTTTCTTTTCCAATTAATGGTGGTGGTTTTCCCTGTTTTTCCTGGCTAGGTTGTCTGCTCTTAGGAGAATATAAGGCAAGCACATTTCAAGGGTCAAGACTGTCATTGACATGTACAATCTAAATGTGCAACCCAAAATAATTTTTCTACTGAGATAAAAAGGAAAAGTCCTGTACATCGAGATGCATTCTTTATTTTTCCTATACACCTCAGTTCTGATGTACTTTGGAGGCATTTAAATATTTTTATGTGTTTTTATTACAGACAGTAGATTGCAATGGAAAAACATACAAAGTAACAAAAAGCCACTTCCCCTGCTCCTCCATAAAAGCAGGGGGGAATTTCAAGCAGGGGCATCTAGACGTGAAAACATTTAGAAATAAGTTAGAAGCTCAGGTCATTTGTAAAGTTGAGCAAAAAAAATGAACGGAAAGGAAAAATCAGGACTAGGCAAATATCTGGGACTGATAGGAACATAGTATGATTGTAAGAAGCTCCTATTTGGGAATTAATTTAGAAAAATTTAACGTAAATCTAACTAATGAGTTCTACTTAAAAGTAAGTTTATCATGACAAAAGGATGATTAAGTGAAAATAAAACTATTTAAAGGAAATTAGCTCCCTAAATTGATACTCTTTCTATACATTTGATTGCATGCTTCAAGCTACATAAAAATCTCTGTATGTTTATAATCATATATATACATATAGATGAGATATAGTTCCCTCTTTAAGTTTGCTTAGTTTTGAGTTTCATTGCAGCCTGAAAGTATAAATTCCCCTTCCAAATTTCACAAAAAATTCCAAAGAATAGCAGTTACCTCTGCAAATTGGCCTGTGGTCACTCCAGGCAGCCAGTGTATCTGTCACTCTCTGACAAGTGATGCTCTTAGAACCTTGCAGCACGTAATTGTCTTCACAGGAAAACTGTACGCTTGCACCCACCCTAGGGGAGAAAAAGGGAGAAGGACGGAAAGAATTAAATATATTTTAATATCAAAATCTTCTAACAAATGTAAACATTGCCAAGTGACAATATTTCAAGATCCAAACAAAGAAATTAAGGTACAAAATTCTACTCTATCAATACTGTATTCATTAAAAACAACTTATACTCTAGGGAAGAGGTTTACTATTTAGTTTGGCCCCCTTTTAAGGAAGAAAGTCTAGGAATACAAAACAACTGTGATACTAAGTTTGTTCTTTTACAGGATGAGTTCAATGAACGCACAGATATCTACTTTTTCTAAGAAAATATATAATCACAATTCTTTCAGGCAACAGAACTTAATGAATAATTTCAACATCACTATATTCTCTCTAATGAGAGAATAAGCAATTAGATATGGTAATTTGTCAACATGTACAACCAGGAAATATTAATTTCAGTCAATGGCAATAATTCATTAAATATTCCTGACCTTGCTGAAATTTCCTGTTAAACATTACATTAAACAATAAATTTTTTTAGGACTGAAATTTGACTGTTACACTTGTAACACTGAAATGTGTCCCTTTGGAATTACTTAAGCTGACCAATTGTTACGAAGATTTTAAAAAACTGTGTACACCTATGGTCTATATCACAGGGAGTTTTCCTAAACTGTATTTACATAACTTACTCCATTTATTATTTGTGACATTCTTTGTTCCCCATCATAATTAACTGCTTCTTTTGTTTGTTTTCTTGCACTTTTAAATCTGTATTTGATAATCCCACGTCGTGAACTAAGGGAACTCAATAAAGCAGATTTCTCAGTTTAGTCTCTCTAAGTTATTCAGTCCTAAACACCAGGGGATTTCTATATGGCAATCAGGAGCCTCGGTGCTTAAAATTATGCTGTGCTGTGAAGAACTGCATATAATGTCATTCACTATCATGCAGCTCATTCTCGCCTTCATGGACGAGTATTTTCTTAGTTTCTCAGAGGATCTCACAAACACTGACTAGATTGTTCATTAATATTATGATGTGTTCCTATAGTTCTTTTCATTCTTTCAGGAATTTTTAATAGGAATTTTTTTCTCTTTCTTTTTTTTTATTAAATTTTAAAATGTGAGTATGAGGCTTCAAATCTAGAAAAGGTTTTAAAACTGCTTTTCCTATCAGTTTCTTCTAAAAAGAAGCCGTTAAAATTTAACTTAACTTAAAAGCCGTTAAATATGAAAATTCAGAAAGGCAAGGAAAATATTGGCCCTTTTCTTTCATATTTCATGCAAAATGGACAAAATTCTTCAAGTGCTACGTAAGTTTCTAAAATTGCATTTAATTTATACTTGTCATAATCTTCAGAACATTCTTAAAACCCTCAGGAAAACAGACCAAACATTATTCCAAATAAATATCTCAAGTTAATGAAAAATTAGTTTCTCTTATTAGTAAAGAAAATATTACTCATTAATCTGACATTTTAATGCATAAACATGTATTTTTAAAGGCATTTTCTCCTATTTTCTAGATTAGCATCTCTGCATTTCTTTTTCTAAGGAAACAGGGAAGAGCACCCAAGCAGTTAAGTAGCAGATAAATGCAAATTGAGAATCAAAGTATTTAAAAATCATATTGAACAAAGACCATCCGACAAGTGTAATTTTGTGTGAAGCAACATGAAAACCAACATTTCCCTTAAGTTTGCTTCTATAAAGGCACATAAGCGTTGCGGTGAGCCATGGCCAGAGCCATGGTCAGCTGGACCAAGCAGATCAAAAGGTCCAGTGGTTTGATGCCTCCACAGCACAAGGGCTTGAAGGCACAGTAAGCACCCAAAAGGCTGTGTAGAACATGCTGACCATTGGCTGCTGCCCTCCCCTCCCCTTATGTTTCATATTTGGTTATTTCTCCAGAAAGTTCTATGTTACTCGGTAGTTGATTGGCCTCTGTTACCCCTCTCCCCCCACTCCTTCTCCCATTTGCCCTAATCCCTTCTCCCCACCCTTGTAACACCCCCTAATTGATATTTTATTGGTTATTATGTGTTCTCCATGCCCATTATGTAGGGGTATAAAATCCCCCGCCAGCCTCATTTTCTCAGCTTTCTTCGTGGGTTTTTGTTCTCCAAAAAACCTTTCCCTGCCTGCACGAACAAGTCCCTCTGCTTTATTCCTGCCTCCTTTGTGCACCTGTACCATTGGTGGGCAAGGCAAACCTGAGAGAGAGCTTCACCTGCCCCCCTGCACCGCCATCGGCTTCCCCCCACCCACAGCAGGTGGAAGACTGCCCGATGCTCGGGTCAGTGTGCTAGCCAGCAACAGCACCACGGCATGTAAGGAGAATTAAAAAAACTGTGCAGATGCAAAAACATAGAGTGAAATGAAATGCATTATTATTGGATGATTACAACAGCAATTTATAATTTAAAATACCTGAATATGCCCCCCAAGAAAGAAGGAAGGGGGGTGGAGGGAAAGGAACAGGAGGAGTACAAATATTTTTATGTCTAATGCAGTAAATAAAGGATTTTGTGTTTAGATTGGGTTTTGATCATTACAGCAATATTTTTAAAGTTCCTATTAATGTGTACATAAAACATTACACACTAATTTCAGCTATAAACTTACGACGATTCAATTTGTTTCAATATTATTCTACAAAGTATGTATTTCAGGGGTTTGTTTGTTTTTTTCCTAAAGCTCTGGAAATAGCTTGGATCTAAGGATCTAAGGACAATTAATGTGAACTTCATATGTTTTACACAGTGGGTATAATCTTTTGAAATATCTGAACAAAAACTAAGGGGCACAAAAAAATTGTGCTGAATACAACATAGTAAACACAAAGAAGAAACATAGCAAAAAATGTCATATCAAAGAGCAATGTAGGGACACGAAGTACTCAAAAGCTCCTTATGGATCTAAAGCATCATTTTAGGAGAAGGGATGCATCTGGATCACAGTCTACAATAAAACTCCTAACCACATCCAAATTTCTGGGTCTTTCCATTGACTAAGCTTGACAGTTTCCCATTTAAAAAGGGGACATCCTTTTGAAGATGTCTTATAGCTTGTTTGATATGTGATTTAAAAAATAATTGGTTCATTTACTATCCACTAGTTAACAATGAATGTTTTTAATTGGGTTGGAGGGTATGTGTTTTTTGGTTTTTTTTTTTTTTTTACGTCTCTACATCCCTAGTTACTGAGCAAATCTGTGGGCACTGGAAGTATTGTGTTTTGCTTTGTTACTTCTCTCTGTAAACTTTAAACATGGGGAAGAAATCTGTTTCCTTGTTTTTCCTTTTCTATTTTAAATTTGAACTGCATCAAAGCGTAATTTGTGGGTTAATAAAGAATGCTAGAATTTGACTGGAAGAAGCCGTTTTTAAAAAAGAAGATACTAACATTAAAAAGTTAATTTAATTTTCAAAATCTGTTTTGGAAATCTAAAAGGCATTTGTTTTACAAGTGTAGGTGAAATTGTGGAAAATGACTGCATTTTCACATTACTGCACACGCCATATAATATTTAAGGAGAGCTGAAACGGTATTATTTAGATCCATTTCAAATTTCATTTAAACAATATACTGGTTTGCAATCTTGCATAAAAATAAAACATGATATTGACCTCCAAATTGTATTATATTTTCATTACTCTAGCCAAGTCTGACTTGCCATTTCTCCCCCAAAATGAATCCAAATGTCCATTATATTGTTTTAAAATCACTGAAAATCATCTCCCTACTTCCTGAAATGAACAGAGTAGATGTGTGGCAGGAGGACAGAATGAAAAGGTTAAGGTTTCAATACCTTTTTGTTTGCTTTATATCAGAATGAATGCCATTATTACGCTGAAAACGATGAAACCCTTTTCAAAGAACTTGTCATCACTGAATCAGTTGGGTCTCAGGCTGTCTTGAAAATAAACCCTCTGCCTTTCCATCAATCCCACTCATAACATGTCTTTCAGTAGACTGGAAAAGATTTTGAATAATGTGCATTTTCACATGTTTTAGTTCAGATTAATATTCACAGTTGTCATTCCCCTGACAAGAACAATAGGTCCTTCTGGTGTTTATACTTGCCTCTCAGAAAAGAAAAAAAAAACATTGCCTCTCTTTATTCTCCAGAGTACTTTTATTACATTGGAGAAATGCAAGCAGCAGCAAATATTATTTCTCCTTCTCCTAAGGAAGAGCTTGATTTTTCATTTCAGAGAAACAAAAACTAAATTCCAGCCAAATTCTCTGTTTAAATGTCCATCTAGATTTAGACAGCTAGTTTTAAGATAAATATGTTTTACATAGATATTAAGAAACTTTAACATACGTGAAAAACACTTGCTGTTGCATAATGAGTTTTCAGAGAATAAGTAATGTTTAGGAGGAAAACAAACTGTTATAATTTCTCTCAAATAATATTCAGAACTGGAGGCCCAAAACATGCACACAATTAATGTGGTCAGAGTATACAATATGTTTTATTTATCTTATGTTATATGATGTTTCTTGTTGAATACCTTATGCATTCATTTGTCCTTATGAACAGTAACATACACGTAGTGAAATTAAAATATTGTAAGAGGCTGGATGGGATAAAGGAGGAAGGGAAATAGCCTTGCTCTGTCAGTTTAGTAGGCAGAAGCATTGCTCATAAGTAAGCTCATAAGTATGCACAATTTAAAATACTTTTAACCCACATTCATTCCTAAGAGACTCTGTTCAAAATATAGTTTTCTGCATTTTGCAAGGTTCTTTGACATTAGATTACCTCAGATATCTTAAAATATACTTTGAGCTTTAAGGTTCTTTTGGGTTTTCCCTCTCGGTATTTTTATGCATTCCTGGGATATTTGTTGTTGAGCTCTTCCATGTTTGGGTTCACACATTTTGGATCTTTGAACCTGTTTCACCAAAATTATTTTAGTTCCCTTTCTCTTTCAATTTACAGACTACAGCCTAGAGGTGAAAAGAAGTAATTCTCTTTCTTACCCTCTTTGAGCTTATCAGTGCTCTTAGACCTGCTGTTGTTTCTTAACAATTGTTCATATGCCACTGATTTGGAACACAACTAGATGAGAGTCTGTTTGGCCAACAGTGTATCATGAACACATAAAAGCCATATGACATTTATAGATTCACAGAATAAATTAGATTGGAAGAGGACATCGTCTAGTCCATTTGAAGCAAGCCCAGTTGGAACAGAGGGTTCAGAGCCCTGCTCAGGTGAGTTCTGAATGTGCCTCCGTGGATGGAGGTTCTACAAATTCTCTCACAAACTTCATTATTTTACTATCCTCATGGTAAAAACATGATTTTTTTTTTTTAAATCCAGAATCTAGTAGTAATTTCCCATGTCCCACCTTACTTCCATTGCCTCTAGTCCAGTCACTGTTCACTCTTTCCAGAGATGCTTTTCTCTCTCCACTGATAACAAAGTGATCATAGATACTGCCGCTAATTCTTTCAACTAAGTATTTTATTTGGAGGAATTCAGAAGAGGCATTGCCTGCATAATTTATGGCTTTATGAGGAGAAACTGAAGCAGAGAAGGGATACTGAGGCATGTCTGCACAAGGAGGAAAGTAAAATACTCTCCAAAATAACAGTGGAAGTATAAAGGTATTCCTTGGATGAATACACACAGGCACTTCAATACCTCTTGAGAAAGTTATATTTTAGCATCCCATTTTCATCTAGTCTTCTATTGCCTGATGTTTCTCTCTGCAATACATCAAACATTAATAAAGACATAGATAGAAATTGCATTTCTTTTCCTAAAACAGCAGCCCTTTGGACAACAAATGCATATCGTATTTTCGTATCATACAATTTCATTTGCAGTAGCTGTGCTTGACAAGTTGAATCAGAACACTTGGAAGAGGAAATCAGCAAACATCTAGAAAACTTGTCTCTCTAGCCTATTAATTGAAAGCTTATTTCCCTTCATTATTTTTTAAACACATTGAACTGCTGCCCTGTCACTAATGAAGCCATGACTTTGCCTATAACTGAATCTTTTAATGATGGAGTTGTTTATGATTTCTCAAATTCCTTCAAGGACAAATAGAGAAAATACAAAAAGTATGTCAGTTTTTATGTAATTTATTTTTCCTGTCAGTTATGATCTAGCTTGGAAGAGTCTTGATTCAGGAGACAAGTATTAATTTGCTTTCTAGAGTTGCAGAGAACTTTGCACAATTCGTTCTGATTCCTATGAATTGTTCCTTTCTCTTAGGTCTGACTATCCATTCCCTGCTGAACAATTTATAAATCTCTGCATGAGATGGAAGCTCCCATCTCCTTCCTTTGACCCTCTTCTCTGCTGCACCTTCAAGTCTCTGCTTTTTTTCTTCTACAGGGAAGAGCAAACTTCCTCCTTTCTCCATAGGGGTCCATTTGACCTTGTCTTCTTTTTTTAATATAACAAAAGGTGAAAACAAGAAAAAAACAGGAGACAGCATTCATCACAGCCTCAGACACTGAATTTGCCATGTTCCCTAAGCTTTTTAACAGCTTTTACAAAGTGGGAAAACACATAATACTGTTTCTTCTTCGTCTTCCATGCTGTCCACAGAGCTGTCCACAGCTGTTTCTCCATTGATGAGATTATTATGCTCTAAAATTCCTATTTTAAATGTGTTGATTTAAAAAACAACCCAAGCAAAAAACAATTCAAGATATGCAATTGAATAAATCTATTTCGACACAGAATCAATAAATTTAAAACTAGGGAAATTATATACATCTATAGTTACAGGCTATGTATAAATGTAACTGGAAATACCTTCCTCTTGGTCATATAGAAAACTAAATGTGCCTACCTGAAGCCAGAGCCTACCCTCTTCCCATTTTCAGGAATTCCAGGATCGGGACATGTATCAGATGCAATTGCATCCCCACCTTGGGTCACTGCAAAGTAAAGGAAAAAGCATATTTAGACATGCAGCTCTAAAGGTGACTCTTTACTTTTCCCATCCAAAAACTTCCATGGCCTGAATGCAATCATATTTTACTATTTTTTCTTGAACCAATTTAAATTATTACCAAAAAGAATCCCCACATAATTGACTCATTTGGTATATTATTTATTTTCATTGGTTATGGTAAAAAATGTTTTGCTTCTGTGGGAAAATAAATGATTGATTTCCCACAGTCATTTTTTTATGGATATACTAGGACCCACAGTTTTCCTCAGACAGGAAAAAAACACTTCATTAAGTGACCTTCTGAAATATTCAGAACACATCATGGTAAGATTAAGACAGTATAAAAAATAAGATCTCCATAACAAAATCTGTCCATAATAGCATTTAAAATAAACAAAAGCCAAGAACCCAACTGTGATACTGTAGAACTGTAGAACAGGAATATTTTTATGAATCACAGAATCATTTAGGTTGGATAGGACCTCCAAGATCATTGAGTCCAACTTTTGACCAACCACTACCTTGATTGAAGATAAAGTTAATTTCAAAAATATACTAAATACCCCGCTGAACAATGCATTTGTAGTCAGCTGAATATGTCCTCATGCAAATGAGGTGAAAATCTCTATTTTTTAATTTTAGCTAAAAGTAGAAAGACAAGGTATCCTATACTGTTCCATTCTTTTTACCCTCCATTATTTCTCTGTCCAGACTGTCAGATATTTAAATGATACTATGTATATAGATATCCAAACTTATGGTCCTCTCAAAACTGGAAACAATTTGAACATTTCCCCTTTTTCCCCTCTACATTCCTAAGATGGTAATTAAGGAATACGTGAAATTAAAAGTAATTAATCATAAAGCAGAATACTGAATATACAGAAAACCCGAACACACGTGCTTTTTATCCTGCACATATACATGTATGGCGTGTGCAGCTGAAAAAAGGAAGAATGGTCATAAAGACGGTGTTTTGCATTGCCAGGTTCGGTAGTAGGGGTGGCTACAGGAGTGACAGAAACTTCCTCCATGTCCAGCAGAGCCAATCCCTGGAGGCTCCAAAGAGGAACCTGCTGCTGGCCAAGGCTGGGCCAATTAGAAATGGTGGTAACACCTATGGGATAACAGAACTAAGAACAGAAAAAAAGTTATTGCGCAGTTGTAATTGTAGCCAGACAAAGGTAGGGTGAGAACATCTGAGAGGAGCTCTGTAGACACCGAGGTCAGTGCAGGAGGGAGAAGAGGTGCTCCAGGTACTGGAGCTGAGATTCCCCTGCAGCCCTTAGTGAGGACCATGGTGAGGCAGCTGTGCCCCTGCAGCCCATGGAGAACCACAGGGATGCAGACGCAGGATCCTGCAGACCCATGGAGAGAGGAGCCCCCAGTGGAGCAGGTTTGCTGGTGGGACTTGTGACCCTGTAGAGGACCCATGCTGGAGCAGTCTGTCCTTGAAGGACTGAATCCCACGGAAGAGTGACCCATGCTGCAGCAGTTTGGGGAGGACTGTTGCCCATGGGATGGATACACACTGGAGAAGTTCATGAAGAATTATCTTCCATGGGAAGGACAACATGCTGGAGCAGGGAAGGACTCTTCTCCCTGAACAGCAGCAGAAACAACCTCTGACGAACTGACCATAACCCCCATTCCCATCTCCCTGCACGACTGGGGGAAGAGGTAGAGGTGGGAAGGAGGGAAGGGTGGGAGAAGACCTTACTTTAGTTGTCATCACCCTGCCCTGATTCTGTTAGCAATAAATTCAATACCTCTAACTCTAATTCCAGTCTGTTTTGCTTTTGACAGTATTTGGTGAGTGATCTTTCCCAGTCCTTATCTCAATCCCTGAACTCTTGGTTGTATTTTCTCTCCCCTGTCCAGCTGTGTAGGGGGATGATGGAGAGGCTTTGTTGGGTGCCTGGCATCCAGCTGGGGCCAACCCACTACAGTTACATGCCTCCAGTCTTTGTGGCTCCTCCACAAAAAACAGAAGTAGCAGAAATTTGTGGATCATGTTTTCCATCTTAAAAGATTTTTGGGAAATCTTTAAGGAAAGGACAGGGCATTCCTCCTTAATTAAAAAAAAAAATTGGAATGTTTTAGCTGCACAAAATAAGTTACACAAGTCTGAGTGGATTACAGATGACAGCATTACAGCTGAAAGGTGATGAGAGATTAGATGTAAAAAGCACCTGGTTTTCCCACACAGTGATATGCTTTCAAATTTAATACAGCAGCAAAAGGAAGGAGTGGTGACAAGTAGGATACATACAATCAGATGTTAAGAGCTATAAATCTTCATCTCTGTTTTGGCAGCTTCAGGGACAATTCATTTATATAGAAATCCAAAGATTTACAAGAGAAGATTTAAAGAACTAAAAAACTGCAGTACAGCACTACAAAATGCAACTAAGACAATGCACTATTACAGACCAAAGTTCTTGTCTTGAGCACAGGTTCTTCTGTAGAGAAGCAAAGAAGCTGCAATGATTACAGTATATTTCAACATTTGCCTAATATATATATTTTTTTTTAGTCTAGAATGTTTTAAGAATACAGGAATCATCTCTTTATCCACATCTTTTTAACACTACTTATTGTACTATATACATTTTCTTTAAATTACATCAAAAAAGATTATGATAATATCAAAAATTTCTTTGAAGACACAACTGAAAATATGAGGTCTTACTTAAAAAAATATTTCCTTCTAAATAAAAAAGCCAAACATGAGTAAAAATTCAGTTCATCTGGACTCTTGTCCATGTGTAGCGCCTGGAATTCAGCATCTTGAAAACTCTCTACACCAGAGCACAGTCCTGCTTATTTCACTAATATTATTTAGATTGATAAAGTTTTTTGTGTGTGAATAAAGGCTTTCAGAACAAGTGTATACTATTCATATATTTTTTTCTGAAAGTTTAATCTTCTAGTTTCTTGAAAAGTGTCAGCACTGAAATACAGTTATAGTGAGAACCTGATCTTGCTAGAAAAGCAGCCTGTTTTCTGATGTTTCTTAAAATAAATTCTCTTCCTACTAACATTTCTTCTGTTGTTTCAGAAAAAAAAAAGTCAAATATTTACTACTTTTAGCAGAGATATGTAGCTATGTTAGTGGACATGAGATTCAATTTGGACTACTGAATCACAATGCAAACATAAGCAAAACAACTGATATGGTTATTCTACTTATTAGGTTTACTAAACATGAATCTTGCAGTAACAATTGTTATACGAGGTGGAGAATGCTACCTTTGCTACCATGTTTTAAGAACATCAAGTTGCAGTGAAGTCATCTCCTTTTACAGATGTACATACACACAAAATGCCTAAGTACTTTGGGACATTGGTAAATGCTGAATGAAACCTTAGTCATAGCACGGAATGATCTCCCCAGATGGATGACAACCTTTGCAAAATTTTCTTCTCAGCCACTACTTTATTCTGTCAACACACCCTCACACCAATATCAGAGCAGGGTGGTTCAGCCTCTTGCCTATCCAGAGAAATACTATCTCTCTAAATAGGACAGGCATCCTACGTCTGGAACTCGACACATCTTCCTGGATGTCTACAGGCCTTGTTAAACATGGCCCAGGTTTCAGCCTCTATTTTTCCCAGTGAACTGTCAAGTGTACTTTTAACAGATGGTGTTTGCATGACATGCTGTCACGACAAAATAAATCCAATTCCCTGTAAAACAAATCTGCCTGGTTTTATCTTTCCAGATGGGAAAAAAAAAGGAGCAAATCACTCAAATTAGTATAACAATTTATTGCCTCTAGTGGTTCAGAGACACCAGGGACTTTAGCTCATATATGTATATACTTTTACATGTTAGTATGCTTTAAAGCTTTACCTGCCAGTAATTTGGAATTTACCTAAAAATTAGGTACTAAAAATTATTTTAGCTCTAACATTTATAATTCAGACTGAAAATAGATGAAAACGTGACCAAACAAATATCTGTTAGAGACCTTTATCTTCCTCTGTTTCAATCCTGCCAGATTTATCCATTGCTATTGAGATCCTTAATATTGAAATGAGAAAGTACCATCTTCGATTTGAGTATCTCACATTCACAAACCTTGCAGTCTCTACAAGTATTTCTTGAATACATCATTTCTATTCACCCAGTCACATGCCCAATCTTTCACTGGTTTAACTTTGAAGAAAAAGACTTCTGTACGCTCTTGAAAGAACCATGTCTAGTTTGTACTCTTTCTGCAATGTATAAAATTTCATTCATCTAGGGAGTTAAAAGGTGCTTCATGCTTTTCGCATATTTTTTCTTGTTTTGATCATCTTCATGATATCAAGGTTGAATTGCTTTTCTTTACATTCAAAGGTCATTCACAGACTGAGTGTATTTTAACTACCATTTCAATTTTCATTTTAGAATTTAAAAATTTCAGAACAATGGTGTCAATGAAAATGGAAAGTAATAGTCCTATTTAAAGCTTGCAAAACTTAGAAATAGATATCAATTATGCAAAACCCTTGGCAAAGCTATGCACTAATTATCAGGATTTATCTTAAAGCACTAACAATGTTCCTCTACAATGCAGGTAGAAACTAAACATCTATAAACTGATATTTATGACAAATAAATTTAGGACCAGTGTAAATAACACCAGCCTCTCTCAATATATTCTTAGTACATTCTCAGTATACCCTCTCTGTTTTAAAAAGAAGTTTAAGAGTATATTGTCCTGGTTAATATCAAAGTAAGACATTACTTTGCATAGACAGCTCCTCATAGTGTCTCCCAGTTCTTCAAGGAACCATCAACTAGAGGAAATGGTGAGTATTCCATGAGACTAACATCAAAAAAAGTATTTGAAGTCACAGGGCAGGGAGAAAGTGAGGAAATATTCTAGTCAGGTTTGGGGTTTTTTTCTTCTCTTTCTAACAGCAGGCTTGAGAACATCAAAGATACTTCAACCACCAGACATGTCTGTAGTACAGAGACAGAGCACTCTCAGTGGATACAACTTAACTCTGGAACTTCTCAACATGTCAGGCTATTATATACTGCAAAACGTACACATTCTCAGGCCTTTCTGCAGAAATAATTGAAGAGAAGCTGGGAGTTCATTAATGTGATTGACAGATTTACATTCAATATACAACCTCCAGGGTTAAGACCAGTGATTTAAATTTCTATTTGATAAAAACAAAATCTATTCTTTCTTTACTGATTGAGAATGAATCAAGAAGATTTCTTCTATTTTCTCAGTTGGGATAAAAAAGACTACAGTTTCCACAGCTTTGGAGGTTATCTTTATTATTTTTACTTGACATATGACACAGGAAAATCAGAATTCCTTTAAGTTGTTTCACATGTTCTGATTCTAATGCAATAGTAAAGAAGAAAGACTGGCAGTAACTATAAACATAAATCAGACTTTAAAATATTGTAATCATAATAATAAACAATTAGCAGATACATTAACATCCTAATTTAGCTCAGCATATGGGAAGTGTTTAATCAAAGAGCAGTATTAGGCAGGAGGAAGGGCTGGTGCAACAGATGTTTCATGCAGCAATACAAGCAACATGAGATCTCCCTCGTTATAATATCGGTTCTAGTCCAGACATGCTGACCTGCTTTAGATGCATTTGGAATCTGAAAATACATTAATGATCTACTCCGGCTTATGTAAACTATGTGATTAAATACTTTGAAGGCCTAGACTTTGAAGCAAAATGTTATTATGTATAGATGTGTTATACTGCATATCTTTCTTCGGTGGCCATTATATTATTAAAAAATGTTGGGTGCTCATACTTCAGGTTCCAACACCTACAGTTTTAAATTTAACAAGTTATGGCAGTCTCTTTAGACATTTACTCATTCTCCTAGTGGTAACACCAGCCTTAAAATAAGAATGCATAACCCAGGAACCTCATTCCTTCAAAAATTTGTTCTGAATACTTTTCAAATATAACCAAAAATTGCAAGAATGACCTTCAAGAAGGCCTTGACAAATACTCCCTGGAGGCTAGACAAAAGACCCTAAAATTCCCTGTGGAAAGATATTGTAAGAAATGGCAGGTTTTCTAGAGCAGAGTGACAAGTTGTGGCCCAGAGGAGGGTCACAAAGGTGATCAGCAGACTGGAGCACCCCTCCTATGACAACAGTCTGAGAGAGCAAAGGTTGTTAAGCCTGGGGAAGACAGGTTCCTTGGAGACCTCATTGTGGCATTCCAGTACCTAAAGGAGGCTTATAAAAAAGAGGGAGAACAACACTTTACCCAAGCAGATAGAGATAAGATGAGGGGAAACAGTTTTATACTAAAAGACAAGAGATTTAGATTAGATGGCAGGAAGAAACTCTCTACTCAGAGGTAGTTGAGGCACTGGAAGAGGTTGCCCAGAGAAGCTATGGATGCCAAATCCCTTGAAGTATTCATGGCCAGGCTGGATGGCATTTTGATAAACCTGATCTTGTGCAAGGTATCCCTGCTCATGGTGGGAGGCGGTGGAGCTGGATGATCTTTAAAATCCCTTCCAACCCAAATCATTCTATGATTCTATGAAGTTTATAAACTGAACAAGATTGCAATGAATGAGTACTTTGCCTCTCTATTATGATGAAAATAAAAGCTTACATATGTAAATATTAACCTCTTTCCAGTCAAAAAGTCAAACAAGTGCAATGACACTGTTTCAATTAAACAAGGTATTAGATGCACTAATTAATGTAATAGAGTCAGTTTGATTATTCATTAAACTCTTTAGATTTACATTTATTTACATTTTATTTTTTTAAAGGTTTCATATTGTAAATTATCTAGCAGTTCTAGATATCTAACAAAAATGTCTAACAAAATTTTGGTCTTTAAATAATTATGGTTCAAAAATGAAACCAAAACACTTCAATTATTCTTTATCAAGTGTACTAGAAAGTATTTGTTTTATGTAGCAAAGAATATTGTCATCACTGAAAAAGAAAAAAGGATGTATATATTTGATGTCTTGACAATATTTGGAGAAAAGATATTTTATCACTGTATAAAAGAACTGAACATACTGCAGTTGCTTTGAATTCAGAAAGTTGGAATTAATAGAAAAAAAGAAAGATTATAGAGCACAGCTTCAATCCACAAATATATTCACAGGCAGAATTACTTGAATGAAATTTTCCAGCACAGTTTTGCTGCATTTGCTCTAAAATGTCAGTTACCCCCATCCTGAGGATAATTTCAAGCTTCCAAAGCTTTTGATTTAACCCATATTAAAATAAAAGAATAAATTTGTGAATAATTTTAATGATCAGAATACATATACTGCAGGAGACCTTTTTTTTTCTTTCAAAAGATTTATTAGGAAACTTCTTTGGTGCTGCACTTAGCAGCAAAGAAGCTTTTTTCCATTTCAGTATAGTGTCTTACAGCAAAGAATAGCAAGGTAGCATCATGGGTAAACTTGCTTATAAACAGTGTCTTTGCATACACCAAATCATCTGCAGTGTATTTTATTTTTAACACTATGACACAGTCAGAAGAGGGCAAACCAGTGTGATTTACATAAAAATACTCATAAAGTCACATTTGGTTATTTTAATAATTTTGATCTACAGAAATTTGACTACACTTAAAAAATGATGAATTTATTTATTAACTAGAGGATGCAAAATGGATTTAACTCCTTTTTTTTTCCCTGATATGTCTTTTGTAGAATGACATAAATGAAAAGTAATAAGTTGGAACCCTAGTAATGAGATACCAGGGCATTGCTTATATGGGTATACAAAAGTATACAGATACTGCCTTATAAATAAATAAGATCGCAGATGTGATAGAAAACACAGATTTGAGTAGAAAATACAAATGCAATTAAAATACCAAGACAGAAAAAATACGTATTTCAATGGTACAAAGAGTGCTATGCAATATTTTCCCATACAATTTTATCATGGCTTTTAGAAGACTAGAAAATTACTTTTAGTAGAATGAGTCCATCATACTTTTTAAGCAACTGCTTTAGTAGAAATAGCAAAACACTGATCTTATTTCTGTTGTTACAAACTACAGAAATAAACTCACATGACACCTGTAATGTAGAAGTGATAGATTACTGAAACCCAAAGAAATGGAAAAGAAAAAAAGAGAAAAACAAGGACACGTAAGGAAAGTTTTAAAGTTCAACCACGTAACTGCTTACAAGAAGCTAGTTCAAACTCTTTTTTCCCCTAATTTACCTTTGAATTGACTAAAATATTGGAATACTGTTGAATAGGAAGATATGGTCATGTTGACACCACATGGCTTGGGCTTGTAAGGCCATTCTGGGCACTCACACAAGGAGAAGACATTATCCAAAACCTACCTAGAGAACACTCTTACAGACAGCATTGTATTTCTTCAAAATGATTAACAAATCTTACAAAGTATTGTTCTAGTAGTTCAGAAAGCCATGGCCAGCTGCTAGATTTAATTTAAAACTGAAATTCTCTAGTGCTTCTCACTAAAAGAGTATTTTAACCCCCCCCCCCCCCGCCCCCAACAATCTACTGCACATCCANNCCGCTTCAAACATCAGATTAAAAGCTACTAGTTTCTTCAACAGAAACAATTTAAAAACTCTATAACTGTCACATGCTAAAGATAATTCTTTTAGCTTTTTTTGAATAAGCTATAGCACCTTCAAACACTGGGAAGTAAATCATCATCCTACTAGACTGCAGCTGTTAATTTGGTTGAAATACAGGATCCCTGTAATTTACCAATATATTTATGGCACTCCTTTTCCCAGCAGATGGTGATTTCTATCAATAGCCTTTTACATGCTGTAACCAAAATAGCTGGTGTGTCCAACTTCCCCTTTTTATTCCTTAGTGTCCTGGTTTTTGGCTAGGACAGAGTTAATTTTTTTGCAGTAGCTGTGAGGGGGAGGGGGCCAGGAGCTGTGTGGGTGTATCTAGGTTGTTACTCCATAGCACCTCAGGTCACTTCCAGTGGCATTCTCACTTCCCAGAAGAAAGTAGGCATGATTTATGGTTAGAAAGAAAAAAAGTGTGGGTGCAGAGGATCTGTGCGCCCTTGTCCATTGTCTCAGGGTCATGCCTGTTGGTCAGTGAAAAATTTTGGCACATTAATCACTCTCATTTGTATACTTTTGTTATTAGTGTTATTGTTGCTACTGTTTGTTTTCTTATCTCATTGCTGTTTCCAGTAAATTGTTTTTATCTTAACCGGTAGTCTCCTGTAAGAGACACAATCTTTTGTGTCTCTCACTGGGTGGGGGAGCCATGTTTGGTTTGGAGTTTTGGTGGCAGGGGGATCACTAAATTAGGGAGTATTGTTCCCAAACCATGACAATTAAGTGATGATAAGGTCTGAAAATAAATTTCCCTTATATAAATATAGTAGTGGTTTCGTCCCTTCTTAGTGAGTGAATCAGCAGTTAAAAAAAAAAAAAAAAAAAAAAAAAAAAAAAAAAAAAAAAAAAAAAAAGAAAAGTAAAGAAAAGAAAATAATAAAGTCTTTTTCTCTCTTTCTTTTTTTCTGATGTGGGTTTTTTTTTTGACCAATTTATTTTCAACAACTGATTTTAAGAATCATTCAAGCTTAATGAAGTAACTTAAGGCTCAGCAGATGCATAGCTTTCAGTCAGTCTGGGAGCTTACTAGTCCACCTTTTTGTGTAGTCTTGAAGAGCCTGCTCATTCCTAACATTTCATTTTACATTTACTTCTATTGACCTCCACGGGTTGCTTCACCATGGTCTTCACCACAGGCTTCAGGAAAATCTCAGCTCCAGTGCCTGGAGCACCTCCTCCCCCTCCTTATTCACTGACCTTGGTTTCTGCATCATTGCTCCTCTCACATATTCTCACTCTTCTTTTCTCTAAGCACAATTAAATCTGCTCAATAACTTTCTTTTTTCCTACTTAAATATTTTATCCCAGAAATGTTATGACCATCTCTGATTGGCTCAGACATAGCCAGTAGTGGGTCTGTCCAGGAGCCAGCTGGTACTGACTCTACTGGACATGGGGGAAGCTTCTCACAGAAGCCACCCCTGTAGCAAATGCCCTACTTCCTTCCCCTTCTCCTCCCTCCCCCCCCCCCCCCCAGACGATATCAAAATCTGGCCACACGACATACAGCAACTTAAAGAAATGTATTTTCATATAGCTAAGAAATTACAGGTTTAGGAATTGTGAGGGAAAATTGTCAAATATTTACCCTTTTAATGCAATTAAACATATGGATTTTAGCTTGATTAAAATACTACTTAAAAGTTTGAGGTGAAAGGATCAACTTTAGTTTTAGCAGTAAGTTCTAATTTAAACAGATTTTCTATATGAAATAGAATATTTTGGGAACTGGACTATATTCTGTATCCTCCATTTCTACGGTGAAAATCCTACAAGTCACACAAAAGCTACAGTTCAGAATCAGATGAATTCATCACAGTTTGTGATGTGTGTATGCTGGTTTCACTCTGACAATTCACAGGCAGTTATACAAACTTCCTGAGATACTGGTCAGCTCATTAAAGATAAAGCTGTATCATGAGAAGTAGACTCTTTTGATAATTGCAAATGCCAAATTTTCACAGCTGTTGAATGCATCAGACCCCAGGAATAGAAACTGAACTTTCAAAAACCGGGCTGACCAGGCTGAAAACCTGGGTCTGATTTCCTTCAACTGATGGGGCACACACAATACTATTGACAGTGTAAGAATTGCAAGAAAACTCCTGATCACTCTAAAAAGCCGAAATTTTTCAGCAAGTGACATTCATTCACTGATGATTCAATACAGTTCCACCAAATGAAATATATGTTTTCATTATGTTCGCTCTTAGTTAAGAAATTATCACCAAAGTAGGTAGCCCTTAGGACCACAAAATCACTCATTAAGACTTGTCTGAGCAGCACTTACCCATCCCTGAAAATTTAAGAACCCTTTCATTTTAATTTATGATTTATGGAAGACATGACTTTAGAAATATTGTCCCTTCATCAGTCCTGATACTTAAATAATGATCTACATCATGTCTTTATATTGCTCAAGGTCATGAGGGGAAGACAGAGAAGAAACTGTCCCACATCACTACATAACAACTGTATTGTAACGTCTTTGTGGCCTACTTACGGTAAAACTACTAAATGATAACTCATCTGAAGTCATCAAACCTATTAAGTCCTTATAACAATAAAGACACTAACATAAGAGTGTTATGAGCTCCTTAATCATTGGTTTTTACACTATACGTTGAACTCAGTGTCATTTCATGACTTGCTGCAGGTAATGATATTTTTGCAACAATTGTAAAGACTAAATTTTCATTGCAAAATATTTCTGTCCAGTTAGGAAAAATATTTTACTCTCTTAGTATCATATAATAACCAAACATAAGGAAAATGAAAACCATTATGTCAGTGAAGTCAAAAGAAAAAAATTCACTAATGATCAGGGGTGTGAAATTTTATCTGACAGGCAAATGATTAAAAAAAAACTGTTTAAAAAATAAATACATTACCATTTATTTTTCACACCACATGACAGGAAGTGAAAGCAAAACCTTGACATGAAAATAAAATTACCATTACACATTTTTCCTTAGAAGATCACACAATAAACTATGTCTAAGGCTTAAACATGCAGCTCAGCATGAAGAGTTGTTGGTTTTCACAATACCACTTCATTCAGAATTGTAGGAAAGTCAATAATTTACTTTGAAAAGACAGAGTGGATGAAGAGTCAGTAGTAAAGAGCAATTTTATGGGATATCCAGAAGCATTCTTTCCAAAAGAAATAAACCCAACATGTTGTATTGTCTCAGTGGTTTATAAGTTTGGAAAATTTCATTTTTCACCAGCAGCAGGTTATAAACTCACCCTACAATGTTATTTACTTGTAAATATAATATGACTTTATAACATATTTTATTGATTCACAAAGCTGTCTTTTTCTTTTCCTTTAAGAAAAGCAATCTAGCATTTTACCAAGCACTGTCATTTCTTCAATAAAGCTGAAGGTGACTACAATTTTTTTTTTTTAATTTATAAATAAGGGTTAAAACAAGTGTCTTAAAAAAAAATCCTCATTTCCTTAATTAGCTATTTGATATGCATTTGTTAATCAATGCATTACCTGCTTTTTTTTTGTCTGGTAAGTGATACTGAATTTTTGGTTGGCTTTCAGAGTAAAATGTTTACACGGTGTAACAAATAAGAAAAGGTAACAAAACTGTGGGCATAATGCATTGATAATCTCATTTGTCAATATAACCTTAAGGATTTTCCATTGAATTGAGAGAGAAAGAGTGAAAAAGAGAAATCAGTCCACTGTCCAGCGTTTGCATACTTAACCAAACAGGCTTTGACATGGAGAAAGAGACTAAGATTAGAAAATAACTGCTAACTATGGAATAGTCTACAGCGGTGCTGTTTATACAGAAAAAAACCATAAACTGGCACATAAAAAATCTGCTCTCTGGCCTTCCTCTGACTTTTAATGTGACTTTGAGCAAGACATTTAGGACACCTCTTAAGTGAAACCTCGGTAGAGCATGAAGTCGTGTGACCAGAACCATTCCTGAAGTTTCCTGTTGAGCTGCTCTCTAAAGCTCAAACCATTTAAATTGTGAGGGGTTTTCCCTTTCTGCTGACTTTCCCCTATTTAAAAGCTCCAGTTCTGTACATGCCAAGAAGTGATATCTCTTAACAGTCCCCTTTACAGGACTGAGAATTGCACTCTCTCTCTTTCTCTCACAGTTAGAACAAATAAACTCAGAATAATTCTAGCACATCACCAAGAAGACAACTTATCACAAAATAAAGAACACACTGGCTGGTGATGATTTTCTTTAGAGGTGTTAATTTAACGTCTTTGGTTTTCTGTATAATGCCCAAGTCATAAAACCACCAGTACATCAGTGCGATTAGTTATCTCCCTCCCCTTCTTGTTGAAATGAAAACATTTTGAAGCTTACAAATACATTACATTTCTAACAGTTCTGATGAACAAGATTAGAAGGGAAAACTGCCAATTAATCAGATTATGGGAAGAATAATGGAGTAGGAGTTGCTTTTCTTTTTGGGAACCTGCTGAGGGAAATGTTCTGACATCAACAGAAAAAAATTAGAGAAGTTCTCTAAATTAGTAGGTAACAGGTTTAGTAGGTATGATCACGGGGACACAGAGATAATGTGAAGGCAAACATGTTTAGTGTGATAGCAGAACTGAACTCTACTCAGTGTCTCAAACAGCATGCTCATTACCATTTCAGTCTTTCTGCTGCTGATACTTATATGAAACTGAGCAAAGTCAATTGAAGATCTCTGATGCGCTCTACCTGCCTCAATCAAAATAATGGTCCTACTACAATCAGTAAAAGGAACCAGTAAGAGATTGAATCTATAAATAAGTGTTTATCTCATGGTTCAAGCAGAAAAGAAAGAAGTGAGGCATTCCAAAGATACAAAATTTAATAAAACAATGCTGTTAATTTTAAAGGTCTAATTTCTGTGCTTAATACTTCAGCTAAATAGTTCCAGTAGTTGTATTTTTCAATAAAAGAAACATTTTATTTGGTTATAAATTAAATAATTACATGTATATAATAAATTTAGTTTTTAGGGTAAATCTTGTGATCAAATGCAGTGCTGGCATTCTAAGAACTGGATTTTACTGGCTAGAATAAATACCATATATCTAGTTACAGTGATCGTGAGGGATGCACCATTTCCCAAGGAATAAAGCAAGTATATTCCAACTAGACTTTACTTTATTGCAATTAAAGTTCTCTTAAGTTAAATATATAAGAAACCTGTCTGCCAATACCCCAGAAGCTGGACAAGAATTACAGTTCTCAGGAATTCCAAATTTAGTATTTAATAAATTCCCATAGTAGATAGCTTCTTCCGTAATAATTTATCTTCTAAATACACAAAGGACTTCCTATTTAAAGTAGCATTAACAAAGCTAAATCCAAAATGGACATGGATCATGGCCATTTACTTCTGTGATCACTCAATTCAGTTAGCACTTTTTTTTTCACTGCAGTGTGCAAAGTACATCTGTGTTCAGAAGAGAGACTGTTCCTTCTGCTGATCTGCCTACATCTATAAAGGGAAAGTACTGATCTCCACTCCCTTTTGAGTGTCCCATTCCAGAAGGGACTCCAGAATTGTGAATCCTTAGTACAATGATGCCCTTTCTGACAACTTAGTAGAAAACAATTTAGTATAAAATATCTTATTCCAGAGATAGGATTTAGACCTTTTTTTTTTTAAAGTTATAGTAATATTACCATATGCACTTTTCAGGCTTCCACTCAATGAAAATAATTGTGACATTGTGTGTAAGCACCAGGAAATCTATGCAAGATTGTATATGAAGGACCACACCAGAAAATTCAGCACTATTTTTTCTCTTAATACATTTTTAACATTTTTCCCAGACCTAATATTTTAACATTTTCCACACTTAACATTTTAACCAGACTTGGTTGAAAAAAATAACTACAATTGTTTGTATTACTCACTTGAAAGCTTTAAGATTACCTAAATAGACATTTAAATACCAGGAATCTGCAGAATGGATATTATATGACACTATTTCAAAAGAGAGAATTATGCTTTTCAAACTAAAGTTCGAGAATTAAAACAGCAGCAGTACATAATTTGACCTGTTTTGTTTTTTTTTTTTTATACATAGTAACTCAGATCATACGTGAAATAAAACTAGAATGTCTTGTGCCTGAAATGTCTATCTATAACTGCTGTAACTACAGACAGTATTTCAATTGAGAAAACCACTATAACATAGATAAGGGAACCATTTCACAGGAGAACATTTCACCAAATAAAAATACACATTCCAACATTTTTGTTAATTCTGTAAAGGCACTGTCCAAAGTTATAGAGAATCTAGGTAAAAAACCCCATGAAAATATATGCGTTTCTTTTGTACACAATGATATGCAGCTGTATAAATATCTCAGACTGTGGATATCTTTAAAATATACAGTACAAACATTTAAAAAACATTATTTCAGCTTGGCTCTTTTCTCCTCTTCATTGACATTAGCAGGGTGTCTGTGAGCTGCAAAATGTTCCCTCCTACTCTTCTCACTATGACAATAATAATTAATAAAAACCCTAGGCAATTCATCACAATTTTCCATGGCATCTCTATGCACTTCTTTCTCGAATATGTAACCTCAATCATTCTGGCGGGTCTGTTTATTTAGGTGAAATGCCAAACTGATAATTTCTTTCTCTCTTTCTTACACAGAGTCAGTGACTTATTCATGTCAACCTGTTAATTCTTGAAGGAAAGGGGCAAAGAGGGTATACTGACTCCTCAAAATATATTCTGGTCCTCACAGTCTAAGTAAACCACGACAAGCTTTAAATAAACAATCATTTTGGCCATGATCCAAAAAGAGAAGAAAAACAAAGACTTCATTTTTGAGATTTTGACCACTGATCACCCTTTAAAAATCAGCATGCCTTCCTTATAACTGATACAGTGTTGAAAGACTCACTACAAAAAACCCCTGGTATTTTATTGATTAAAGCTTGTTTCTCAAATGAGTTCAAAGATATAGCTGTTTTCATGCATGAGTGAAAGTATACTGTGCCCACGATCTGCTCTGTTGGGTGGTTCTTTTTTAAATCACAGATAAAAAAACCATTGTTTTATGGATCAATTAATCAGGTTTTGCATGTAATATGATGGTATCAATAAAGCAACAAGAAATTCAGTTAGCTTTTGAAAAAATCTGAATAGTCCTTCTTCAGAATCTGTGTTAGATTTTCTGAAGTCTTCCAATCTGATGGAACAACATTCCTTGTGTCTTTAAACCAGTTCAAGATATATTTTATCAGTATCCCGTTTGTAGCTGCTAACAGGGCACTTCAACTTTACATCTGTGTAGAATGGAGCTCATGGTAATTAATTAACAGAAATGATCAAATATTGTACATGAACCTTTTGAGGCTACCTCAGCACAGAAGTGTACTCAAATGCTATTATGTTTTTCCTTAGATAACTTGAAGCAGATATTCTGTAATCTTGTTGCCACTCCCAGACTGTTTTAAAAATTACAATTTCATTTTGAGATCAGTTTAAAGACAAATACTTGCTCCTCCTTCTGAGGCTGAAAAGTTTCATTTCACCCATGACAGCCTGCAGCTGTTAAATAGAAATATGAATCAAATGCAGACTGCTGATGTGAAAAGCCAATTGCATTGCTCTGAGAAAAGAAACAAGTAAAATCTAGTTAGGTTGTGATCGTAGCAATCTTATTTAATTACTGTGTCAGTATTTGTAGGGCAGTGGCCCCCACAGTAATAAATGAAAACACTTGACAATGGGCTATCTGACTGGACATCTGTGTATAGAAAAATGTCAGGCAGGTGAAATAACCACTGCTCAAATTGAACTGACCCATAGAAAGCAACACACTGCAACATTCCAGATCTCTATGACAATGCATTTCAGCCCCTTTAAACTGAAATACAGTTAATTTCAGATTAGATGTAAAGATTCTTTCTTGAGGGTGCTGAAACACTAGGACAGGTTGCCTATAGAGGTGGCAGATATTCTATCCATGGAAGCATTCAGTGTCAGGCTGGAAGGGGCTCTGATCAACCCGTTGTAGTTGAAGATGTCACTGCTTATTGAAGGGAGGTTGGACTAGATGACCATAAATGTCCCTTCCAACCCAAACCATTCTATCATTCTATGACTCTCTACTTATCAGAGAGATTCAAGAAGCATTGTCAATAATTAGAGGCAGATTTTGTGTCCTGTATGTCTTTACTCACATGGTACAAAGGATGAACTGTATTCTTCTGGAAGTATTCACTATTGCATATTTACTGAATGCTGTCTATGAAAAATAAAGGCCCACTGTAACTGGGATTTATGTCTTTTTCTATATTGTCCCATAGCAAGAAGAGGGAAGGCAGGGCAGATAGAGATCAGCACTGCCACCAGTACAGTAGGAGATTGGTTAATGCTTCTGAAATTATTCAGACATCTTAATGGAAAGAAAATTAACTTAGCAGATCATCCTGTGATGGTTCTATATGATCTTTATGGGCCCCTGCTGACAGGTGAAAGCAAAAAATAATTCATGAACTTACTTAAATCATTTAGAACACGAAGTAACCATGACTGACTGCTGAAGTTGTCTTCCTCTTTTCCAATGGAAGGGTTTGCTGGTTGGTTGGGTTTTGGATTTGGGGGTTTTTTGGTTTTTTTTGGTTTGGATTTGTTTGTTTGGGTTTTGGGGGTTTCGTTCGTTTGCTTGTTTGTTTTTTATCGTTTTGTTGTTCTTGTTTTTGTTGTTTGGGGGGGTTGGTGTTTTTTTAGTTCTTGCAGAAAAATTAAGGCTTGTCATTTGTTGTATCTCCCACATTTGCTCTGACACTTAGAAATCCTGGCATGGCAGGTGAACAACAATGGAGCAGCAACAGAAATGAAACAACATTTCACAATTATCTCCAGCCTGTGTTTGGATTATATCCAGAGGTCTGCAAGGGTCACTGGGAAGAAAGTATCATCTGCCTCTTTGTAGCCTGAAAATTACTAGGTCCTGAATTTCACCTCAAAACACACAGGACTGCCCACAGCTCTCCATGCAACATGAAATGTTGGTTGTGTTTGTCCTCTAAAGTCAAAGGGAAAACTTTCTTGCTTAGCATACAATGAACAAATGTAAATGTCTTTACCATGTAAAATCAGTACAAATGGCAGTCTGGGTAAAATGAGAAATGTAACATGGCGTGAATAAAAAAATGAAACATGTAATGGTGGTCCATTCTGTGTGAGTTAATATTAAGGAAACTACCCAGTCTGACCATCTACAAGACTCTGGCAGTCACACTCCCACCACCAGAGACTTTCACGGCAGGGACCGAAGCCCCTTCACAGTGGGCGGCTCCAGTGATCCGACGGGTCCCCGTTTCACTCCTTGCACACTCCACTCTCACAGTCAGACCAGGTTTCCTCACTGGTTCAACTCCCCGTTTCCCACAACAGAGTCTCGGATGTCTCGTTCCATAAAGCCATTTATGCATAGTGCAGTTACACTGGAACATCTTGGGCTGATGCCTCCGAGGAGAATCCCAAGAAACCCCCGGGGCTTTTATACCTTCACAGTCTCACCCAGCACAAGTCTTGCTCTTTCTCCAGAGTCTTCGGCTCCTGACTCCTCTCTGTGTTAATCCACCTTGCTGGTATTACCGGTCTTCACCTCCTTTGTTAACACAAAGGCTCGGCAATTGTCCTGCTATGTCCCTCAGTTTCTATTCACCTGGCTGGCACCACCCATCTGCATGCCCTTTGCTTTTCCAAAGGTTGGCAGTTCACAGCCTCTTGTCTCGGGCTCCCACCCAGAGCTCAATCTGCAGCCCAGCTACCTGTACCAGATGTGTTCCTCAACATTACCAATCGTATGGAGTTCCCATGGCCCGGCACCGGCAGCAGTGGGGGCTGTGGGGGCTCCGTGAGGGGAGGCCGGGCTGCCGCAGCCGGACACAGCCGGTTCCGGCCGGATCCAACCACCCACCGCAGGGCGCGGCTGAGCCCACGGCCGGGGCGGGGGCACCTCGGGGACTGGGTGTGTAAGGAAAGGTTCAGGTGAAGAGGAGTGTTGGCCCAGAACTGGAAGGGTACTTGTCTAGAACTCTGCTTCTGTTTTGTACACAGGACCAATTGAACTTGCAGAAATCCCTGTGCCCTTGTTCTAACTCTAGGTCTGTAAATAAGAAACTGATTAAGGAAGTTCCACCAACCATATGCATGCGCTTTAGAGGTAACTATTTCTCCCTCTCTGTAAAAAGCTTTATGGAACAAATCCATAGCTAAAATAAGCTAGGATCAAGACAGCACCACATTTCATTGTTTGAAGAGGGAAAAAAACCCCCAAAACAGCAACAGACACTCTCAAGATGGGGCTTTTAGCTTCTGTACAAATTTATCCATGTTCTCCTTCCAAGTCTTAAGTACTTAAAGAGACAATTCCCTCCTCCCACCAGCAATTAGTAATCCCTTAAGATTTTCCTTCCTCTTCAGTTTTTATCACATAACATAACAAACATTGGTTAGAGTGAGACATCAAAGCATTCAAGGCCAGGTTGGACGGGGTTTTGAGCAACCTGGTCTAGTGAAGGTTCTATGCCCACGGCAGGGGGGTTGGAACCAGATCGTTTTTAAGGCCTTTTCCAACCCTAACCATTATATGATTCTATAATTCTATAATTTGTTATCAAACCAAGTGTGTGAAGAGGTTAAAAAATTCTTGCTCTTAGTAATTAACCATTTTTATCACAGTGGCTTGACCTGACAGCTAGGCAAACATCAATGAATTATTTATTAAGTCACATGTAAAATGACTGTGTTTTCCAAATCTAGACATCAGAAATTAATACTTAAAGTCTAGTTTTGTTGTTTTTACATTATTTGAGTATCTCTGAATATTTTGAATGCAAAAATACATCTGCATACACATATTTGAATACCTTTAAAAAAATCTTAAATACCTTAAGAATATCTTAAAAAAAAAAAAAAAGAACACTAATTTCCATTTGATATTTTCTAAAATAAAGAACCATTTATTCTAAATCACGGAAGGGGAAACAAAAGGTGGTCCAGCTGGTTGATTGTATCCACACTGAACCCTGGCACAATACCATTGGCTCCAGGCTTCTGGAGGCAATAGTAACAGCTTTTAAGGTACCACTTATGAACTCCCACAACTGAATAGACTCAGACTCTTCAGCCCATGACATCCTAAATATACACACCCATAAAAGCAGGAAATAGGGACAGAAAGAGGAAAAATAAGTCTATTTGTGGGGTTTTTTGAAAACTATTTACAGTTGTTTTCTGACTCTCATTTCCTCCCCCGCAGGTAGGCAAGGAAGAAGTATATCATGGTGTACAGGACTTTCATATTCAGGGTGTAGCATTAAAGTATCATATAAATCCTAACAAACAAACACCCTATGCAGAGCATGAATATGACATGGCTTTTGTTTCTTCAGGCTGTTCCAGCCACCGACTGTATAATTCATGCTCAAAAATTAGTTTCTAGGACCCACCACTAAAAAGCCTGAAGCTGTTTTCAGTCTACTTGTCTCTGAGCCTATTGAATGTAATTGATGAACAAGTTATGAGTAGAATTTTAAAAGAAATCAAAATCTATGGGTGACAATAGCGATTCAGTTCTGTTCTGCTTACAGAAGTATTTTCCACAACTTTTCTTAAAAGTTCTGCCACTCTCACTGTGCTGCCATGGTTACCTGAAAGTCAGTATGTTGTTTTTTTACACAAACACCATTGGTTTTTTTTCATGAGCTACACTCAAGTCTTTGATTTCCAAATAAACATGCTTTACATATGCTATTATGATTTACCAGTATTTCACTGTGGAAGTGGTAATTTTTAATGATCAGAAAAAAACTTTAAATATAGATCAAGTAAAGGTATTCCTTAAACATATGAAATAAAAGAAAAAAGATACTTGTGGAAAGCGAATATATTATTTCCATAAATTATTTATCAAAAAACTGTACTTTTGACATGATGCAAGAAAAATCTCAAAAATTAAGTGTTTTACATGTATAGAATACAATAAAACAAAATAAAGCTCTATCACAACATAAATGCCCAATACAAAAAAAAAATCCAAAACCAAAAAAAATCCAGATTTTTATTGAAGCAGGCTTCATAAATCTAGAATGAGCATTTAAAAATATATAGATATATATCCCTGTAGCAACTAAAATAAATTGAAATTTTGGTAAAATAGTAAAAGAGATAAAATATTGAAGATAGACCTTAGGAAAATTCTAACATAAGTGTTTTTATGCCTTTCCCTTCCTATTTGATCAACAAGAAAAACACTATTGCATGTCTAAAAGCAAAATTATCTGGAGCCACAAAGTATAAATGACTAATAGCCTGTTATAAGTTTGCATGCCTTAATATTCAATAATATTCAATTTGTATACCTTATAATCCACTTTTGTATTCCATAAATCTAAATTTTTTGCTGCTGTTCCTCCAGACATCATATATAGAGAAATACACTCTCCAGTCTTTTACTTCTGTGCTGGTTTTGTCTGGGATAAAGTTATTTTATTTCATATCAGCTAGTAAAGAGCTATATTTAAGATTTGTGCTGGAAACCATGGTAAGAATACAGGGGTTTTGTTATTGCTGAGCAGTGCTTTCACAGAACAAAGGGGTTTTTTCCCTACACCACCACATCAGTGAGCTGGGGATACACAAGAAGTCGTAAGGGGACACAGCCAGGACAGCTGACCTCAACTGACCCAAGGGGTATCCCACACTGTAGGGTGTCATGCTCAGCATATAAAGCTCAGGGAAGAAGAAGGAAGGCGGGACATTCAGAGTGATGGCATTTGTCTTCCAAAGTCACCATTCTGCATGATGGAACCCTGATTCCCTGGAGGTGGCTGAACACCTGCCTGCCCATGGGAAGTGATGAATTATTTGTTTTGCTTTGCTTGCATGCACAGCTTTTGCTTGTACTGTCTTTATCTCAGCCCATTTACTCATTCAATTATTTCCCCCACCCCTGAAGGGGAAGTGACTGAGTGGCTGTGTGGGCCTTGGTTGCCAGCCGGGGTCAATCCACAACTCCTTTGGTAAGCTTTTATGTATGGTGTACGGCAAAGAGGAAAGGGAAAAGAATAAAATACTCATTTGTCCTGCCTCGAGGAGTGGCATGGTAATCTGGACACAAGAAGAATCATCATCTAATTCCATCAATGCTTTTAGCATATCTGAACAATTTTCTATCTATATTAATAATTAAGTCTTCAAGCTTCCAATCTAAAATGGCAAGGTATTATTTATGGTGTTCTCAAAACGACATGGAAGAATTGTTAAAAAACTGAAACAATAACCTAGCATTTTAAACATGCCTTTGGATATTTCTGAGCTTTCTCTGTGAGTAGGGGTGTTTTTGGAAACGATCAGGAGTTTCTAAAACCCACTCAATGAAGTTATGTGTATCAAAAATCCAGTTAATGCTCTGTACTATACTATGATCTGACAATCTTTCACATCTCTTAGGGAACCTGGATTTAGAATAGGTTTTCATCTACCTAACCAAGAATAAATGGCAAGTGTTGTGTAAGGAGAGTGTGCTGATGGATTAGCTATATTTTAATTGATATTTTAAGATGAGTTTGCTTTTCTTCTTTTTGACTTTTTTTCTGCTATTTTTTTTTTCTGGATTTATAATGGCTAAATACCTGAAGAAACAATTGTTGAATTAAAATACCAAGTATGTTAATAATACATGGAATATATCCAGTTTTAGTCTAAATCAGCTGATTCTGCATGACTTTTTGATACATTTTTCTCTATCCTATACTACAAATAAAGTAGGCTAAAATAAAGCCTTCATGAATGTATGTCTTATTTCTTGGAAATGGGCAATATATGTAAAAAGAGAAAATTTGATTTTTGCTTGTATGTGACTTGACTTAGGATTAATTTCTAGAGTGTTACCTCAGTTATGTTAATAAAATTTATATAATTAGAACAACCTGAAATGAAAAATATTTCCATTGTTAAGAACTCTAATCTGACTCCTATTTCAGAGCAAAAATTATTTTCATTATTATTTTCATTATTACTTAGCAGAATTTAGCAGAATCCATTCCATGTTTTTTCAGACATTGAGCAGAAAAAAATCTGATCTTCTCATTTTATTCTATGCCTATAACCTAGGCAAAAGGAAAGAAGGAAGGAAAGCCACTCTGTCCCGTGTTAGTTATCATCTCCCTAAGGAACATAGGACCCAAATATTTTACACAGTGGCAGCATTTACTTGTTAAAAAAGTAGAAGGTTGTAAAACCATGCCTCTGACTCTCAGCTTCAAACCAGCAAACAAAGCCAACATTAGATGGGAGAATATTCTATCTCAGTTCTTTCAAAAATGAAAGAGAGCTTAAAACTGGGTAATCAAAGACAAGCAGCAAATTAATCTAATATTTTATAATCTCAGAACACTCTTCCTCTGTTTTGATCTTACTGTTTTTGATTTAAAAGTATTGCTGTTTCTCACAGGTTCACATCACTATCTTTAGTGGCAAGTAGCAGTGACCATGTAAAAGGAGGACACTCTGACCTTCCCAAGTTTTACAATGATCCTAAGTTTCAGAATTGTCTCCTTTTTAATTCAGCACCTCCAGAACATGTCTTTCAGAACAGCAATCTTAGTGAGTTAGTACACAGGTAGGAGAGCTTTTATTACCCACACTGGTCTCATTTTATTTTGGTTTCTCTTCATTAATTGCAAATATACAACAGAAACAGTTCTGCTCCACAGAAATGCACTAAACCTCCCACTGAGCACAATGATTCAATGTAATTTTGAAATTATAGCACTGTTACACATTTTTCTGTAATAAAATGATACTCAGAGGCAAAGGAGAAATATTATTGACTAAAGCCAGATGCAAGATCAAAAACTAGAAAGAAGATGCAGGAGGTTGGAAAATAACAGAGATCTTTGTATTATCAGGCAATGTTAGATTATTGACCCTCTTCACTGGCTGTTGAAGAAATCCATACACAAACTGTCATTTCATGGTAGGACAAGGTAAAGTGATTTTCCCCAAGGAATAATTATCTCTCAACACTACATACTCTTTACATAGATCAAAACTATTCATGGTTACGGAGGTTATTTTATTTCGAATAAAATAAACTCAGCATTTTCAATGACTGATCACAGTTAAGAGAGAACCTATCAAATTACAGAGATCTTTCCACAATTTGCCTTTCATTAAAATACTTTGACTGTGCTAGATACCAGCATAATTTTTCAACGATACTGCATCCTAAAGTCTGAAGTAGTACTATAATATGGCCTATAATATTAAAATTGCCAAGAACAAAAGCTAGAAATCACCATTTGTTTAACTATAGCTTGATTCAAACACATAAAAATATTTTATGATTTTATAACATACATTTTGTAAAAAATATAAAATATACATGCAATCACAAATATTTATATATAATTATAAATAGCATATATAAATGAAAATAATATCTTATATTTGGAGAGAGAGAGAGCACAAAAAATAGAACTTTTTCTTCATATCTCTCTATGCTTAAAATGTTTCTATCAGGTACAACAAGTGTCCTTTAATACACTATACCTATTCTTGCATTTTTCTGACTTGTAAAAGTATCTAAAGGCCTAAAATTTGACAGGAATAAAAGAAGGTACATTACATAGAGGAGAAAAAATCCCATTAAAACTCACTGGCTCTTTTATTTGATATTCTGCAGATTTTAAACTAATGAAATTTAACATTCTCATTAAAAAAAGCTAATTTTTAATGTGTCAAACACTTAGAGAAACTTCTAAATAACCCAGTGAGGAAGAGAGGAAAAACTAATTTTCTTTAACATAGTTGGACAAATGATACTTTGCAGCTATAAAAGCTCTTAGTAAATTAAGATAAAGAATTATAAATTGTTCCTTCATGACTCTTGATAACTGTATTCAATTACTCTTCATTCACTAAGCAAGCAGAAGGCATTGAAAACATTAGAAGACTCCATTGGAATGTACAACTACCATTCTTTGAAACTCTTAATGTGCTGTTTTAAACCATGACTTCTTAGGCAGCACATTCTTTTTCTTCTACTTTTCTCACATATACTGAAGAGAATTTTTCCTTAACTTTCTCACACTTTGATTTTCTCAGTGTTTTAAAGCTATGGTTTCCCAAGGTATGTGCAAGGCTTCTTCAAAGAAAAGAAGCAAACAAAAAAATGCAAAAAAAGCAACTCTGCATAAATATCTTTGTGCATACTAGAAAGCAAAAGCGGAGTAGGCAAAAATACTAAGAAGGTCATCTGGGTGCTACTACAGGTTCATTTTATTGAATCATAGAATCATCAAGGTTGGAAAAAGTTCTCTGGGATCATCAAGTTGAACCTTTTGACTGAACACCACTTTGTCAAATAAACCATAGCACTAAATGCCATATCCAGTCATTTCTTGAATACGTCCAGGGATGGTGACTTCCCTACCTCCCCGGGAAGCCCATTCCAAAGTCTAAATTCTCTGTCAGTGAATAAATTCTTCCTGATGTTCAACCTAAACCTCCCCTGGCACAGCTTGAGGCCATTTCCTCTAGTCCTGGCGCTGGTTGCCTGGGAGAAGAGACTGACCACACCTGGCTACAGCCTCCTTTCAGGCAGTGGTAGAGAGTGATAAGGTCTCCCCTGAGCCTCCTTTTCTCCAGGCTAAACAACTCCAGCTCCCTCAGCTGCTCCTCATAGAACTCACTCTCTGGACAATTCATCAGCCTTTTGCTCTTCTCTGGACATGTTTCACTATTTCTGATACAGGCCAGAGTATCATTGGCCTTCTGGGCCACCTGGGCACATGCTGGCTCATGTTCAGCTGGCTAAGGACCAGCACTCCCAGGTCCTTTTCTGCCGGGCAGCTTTCCAGCCACTCTGCCCCCAGCCTGTAGCACTGCAGGGGTCATTGTGACCCAAGCGCAGGACATGGCACTTGGCTTATTTGAACCTCAGACAGCTGGCCTCAGACCATCGGCCCAGACTGTTCAGATCCCTCTATCAACACTCCAGCCCAATGTGGTGTTGTCTGCAAAGCACTCAATCCTCTCATCCAGATCATTAAGATATTACACAGGACTGGCCTCAATACTGAGGTCTGGGGACACCACTCGTGACCAGCTGCCAGCTGGTTGTAACTTCATTCACCACCACTCTCTGGCCCGGCCACCCAGCCAGTTTTTAACCCAGTGAAGAATGCACCTTCAAAGCCATGGGCTGCCAGCTTGTCCATGGGAGGAGACAGTATTGAAAGCTTTACTGAAGTCCAGGTAGACTATATGCACAGCCTTTCCCTCGTCTACTGGGTGGGTCAGCTGGTTACTAAAGGAGATCAGCATAATATTTGGCCAGTCACAAAATTTCACAAAACTAAGGCAAACAAGGCAGTGCTCCATGACACCTAGATAGCTGGGAGCACACTGCCCTTCCAAGGAGTTTGGCTGGCTAACTTAGAGCAGAGCTGGCTGAATCCAAGACTGGGTCATCTGTGAAAAAAGGTAGAATTGAGGTCCTATCTCTTCTTCCTTGGGAAGTGTTATTAAACTGTGACTGTGCCACTAGTCTCATCTGTGCTGGGTTGCAGCTGTGCAGCCACTGTGCCTGTGCTGTCTTGGACCCCCCAGTGCTGACTTTGGCTTGGGTCCCTTGGCTTGGCCTCAAATCTGCTTCTGTTCTGAGGCCTTGTCATGTGGTGGCTGGACTGTCTCTGATCCTGACCACTTGCCCTGGTCCTGACCCTGATACAGACTTCCCATCCAACATCCTGACTCCTTTTTGGGGTAGTCTTTGCTTAGGTTTGCATTGCCATTGCTCTTGTCTCATTTCGCTTGCAGGGCTGCAAGCCCCAACTGTTTTGGCATAGGCAAAAAAGAAATACTGAACAGCCAAAGAAGACATAACAGCAGAAACGTAGGAACTATAAAAATAGTAAATTTTAATTCCATGTTTCTTCCTTCTTTTCTGAGGGACTAGAATTGTTTAGGACTGATGCACAGGACTAGGACAACAAACTGTATGATCCATAGTGGCTTGAACAGAATTCAGAGACAAAAGAGATCACAGAAATAGATGAAACATGTTCACATATGTCTTTATTAACAAACTAACACAGTGAGGTCAGTCAGTGTGAAACAAGATAGTATCTTTTTTAACCATAGCCATGCAGTTCTGGGACAGGTAGACCAAAAATCAACCTCAAAGTGACCATCACAAAACTAGGACTGCTGCTTCAAAGACAGTAGATTACTTTCATAGGTCAAAAAGAGAAGCAAGAGAGAATAAGAGAAAGAAAAAGGTAATGACATTTGAGTGTATCTTAAAAGAGGAATTAAGGAACAAATCTACTGAATGACTTCCAAGTACAAAAATATCTGAAAGTGAAATGGAGAGCAAGCATCTAAAATATAGGAAGAGAAGTCTGTGAATCTCCCACAGTTAAGAGGAATTCCTGAGTGAGTATTCTGAATAGCTATAATAGGAGGAATAACTAGCATTCAAGCTAGTAGAGTCCATGTACGTCATCTTACAAAGGAAGCTTTCCCTTGCCCACCTTAGATGATGTTGGAAAAGAAAGAGAATATGAGAACATGAGAAACTGCTGTGGAAAAGAGATGTCCGAGATGGTATAATAAGGAATTATTCCACATCCACTACAGAGAAATAAAAATGAAATTTGAACATGGTTCTTAAAATCATACATGCACAGAACAGGGGACAGAGATGCAAAATAAATTCTTGTCTGAGCCTGATAACAAGAATAGGTAAAGGAAAAACATACAAACAAACAAAACCCAGCAAACACTGTTCCACCAAATAAACAAACCAACCAAAAAAAAAAAAACAAGCCAAAGAACAAAACACAAAAAAAACCCCCAACAAACAAACCCAACAACCAACCAACCAAACAACAAAAAACCCCACAAAAAAAAAAAAAAAAAAACCAACAAAAAAACCCCACAAGAACACCCCACAGATCATAATAATGGGTTTATGTAATTTTCCTGTGAAGCTTTGCATGAGATAAGACCAAGGAAAAATCATTTATAAGCTGCCAAAAAAGTAAATAAATTCAAACTTCAACAGAAAAACCTACATCTCCTTCAAAATAGTTTGTTTGAAGTAATACATGTGATGAAATTAAATATATCAAATTCTTGAATCTCTATTAGAGTGCTTCTACAAGTTTACAGCCAGGAAGAAATACAAAGCAACTCATAATTAACCCCTGGATCCATTTCATTTGATGCTTGTTTAGAGAGTGTAGGGGGGAAAAAAAAAGTTAAGTTTCAGTTATCTTCGTGAAGAAATGTATTCTTACCAGATATGCAAGTTTTAAAACTAGTTTCTATTTCTCAGGCATTGAAAAAGGCTTATGATATATGTAGCTGTTTGTTACAGAGCTCAGTCTTCACCCTGACAGGCAGTGCCATGACCAGGAAATCACACCAGATTTGGTTACAGGGGTTTTATAATGAGTCATCTTTGGCTGCCAGAACAAGTTAGCTTGTGTTTCCCACCAATATTTGTTATTGGATTGCAGCAAACAGAACAAGGTAACAGTGTTATCCCAAGAGGATGCTGAAAAATGCATGGCATAACCACTGTACTTTTATGTATTTATATTGTTGTCCTCCCTGTGTGAGCCTTTTAACAGGGTAAAGGAAAATTCCACCAAAAGAAATTTTAAGTCAGATACTGTAAAGAAAATTTGAACTTTGATTTTCCTAAGTTTACATTTAGGCTTTGTTTTGATGCATGTACATGGTAAAATATGCAATTTGTTTAAAAATATGAAAATGGATGAATTACAAGTACAGTAATTAACGCTATGTGTCATGAACAACTGGATTTGGATTATACCAAAGACCTTTACATCTTAATAAATTTGCATAGGATTTTCTCAAAGAATTTTCCCTAAATTTTACTGTTCAGACCTTGTTCTAAAATGCTTATAATTTGTCTTATTACTGGATAAATCATGTTGTTAAATAAATATATTTATGGCAACTAGAATAAATTACGTAAGAAAACCTAAAATATTACTCTGTAATATACTATATTCCAAGAGACAGTACAATCTAAAATGAAAAATTTCAGTTTGATGAAAAGTAATAGTCAAACTGTAGTACATACACATCACTATGATCATTTGGGCTCTGCAACCGAAAGACAAGCTTCACAGAGGCCCTAGCAATTCTTATGACCCACAAGTTTAAGTTAACATTATGCAAACCAATCCTTTTTACTTAAACAGCATTAACAGCAGATATGTGAAGTCATCTTTGCTCTTTTAAATTCTGTGAAAGGGTTCTAATATCAAGCATTTTTACCTCTCTTCTTCATTACTATTTTTACTCCTTATATATTTAAAACAAGGATCCATTACATGACTGTCACAAAAGTCTCCCCTGTTGAACAGAACCTTGGTGTAGACATTGGTGTCGTACATGTAACATAAATTTTGCCAACCTTTTTCTGTTATAAGAAAAGGGCTAATGGAGATCCCACTGAGGAACTGTCAAAAATTAAGCATGTGAACCACATCATCAATTTTTAGTCTTAACCTCTCAATTAATAATTTTCTTCTCTTTTGCCATCTTTCTCAGAAGTGCTCGATATTGGGAAGAATGTAAACATATGCATTTAAGAAGAGACTTATTGCTGCCAGGTTCTTTTTTTAAATGATTGTGTCTACCCAGATATGGGGTGAGGTTTTTTTTTTTTGTTTTGGTTTGGGGTTTTTTTGGGGGGTTGTGAGTGTTTTTTTTTCTCTGTTGTAAACATGCTGGGAATCTTTGATGCAATCACAATTGTATTGAAGAACTGAGCCTGCTCTTCTCTGCTTTGTGACAACAAGGCTATAACTGTCAGAAACAAGGGGCACATATTCTGTACTAATATTGTATGTATATTGTTTCATGAGGTCCCAAAAGCCCTTTCTTTTGGATTCAAAGTTGTTGCTTTTCTACAGCTAAACAGTTACAGATAATGGTGTGCAGCCCTTTGCCTGTTGGGAATTCTAAACAGCTATACAACCATTCAAGCCATTCTAGTTAAGCTTTTACAAAGATTTTTTTCCAGTTAAAATACTGTGAAATGGAATTTAACAAGGTCTTTTTTTCCCTTTTTTAAAAGAAGGCCACAAGTTAAAACATTTTAATAATTAATTTCTAAGCTGTATTTATGAATAATTGTTTTATTTGAATTTATTTGGAAAATATAATTCAAGATCAAGCTGATTACAATGTGACAGATGGCTACTCAGTGCTCTCCAGCCTAAGCCCCTCTATCCTGTACTCTGTAAATTTCACTAATGAATTTATGCTTTAAACTTTAGTTTAGTTTATATTTCAAAGTTAAAGCCTTAGCACAACTGATTTAATCAACCATCATTTTAGAATAATGTCAGTGGAAAATAATTTTTCTGATGTTAGAAATTACTTTTTCCCAGATAATTCTTGGAAGTGACTCTGCTCTTTGTTTTTATGCAGATTGACCCTTGAAACCAGAAAAGGAATTGACCTTTTACTCTCCTGTAAAAGATATTTTGGTCTTTTTTTTTTCTATTTTTCTGTGTCCATGAAGAGGCATTCATATAGTCCATGTGCTAAACCTACTCATATAACCATTTCTACAGCTTGTAAATATTAACTATAATTACCTTTGAGTACTCTGTGTATTACTGGCTATAGAGACTTGACGACATCCCACCAGTATTAAAGCTAATCCTGCTACTCCTCTAATCCAGGGGAATTTGTTACCCTCAGCAGTGTTGTTTGCAAGGGTGGGAGAGCACAGCAGGGGCTCAGGGGGCATCCATGAATTCTAGCTTAGCCTCTGTCAATTAAAGTGCTTTCAGCCTCTATTGTACAGACAAAAGAAATACAAAAATTGTATCTCTTTATTGAGGGAGAGCAAGACAATGTAACTGTTTAACAAACAATTTAAATTGCATAATAATACACAACTACCTCAACAAACCTTTCATTCTGTCTATACAAGAAATTAAAGATAAAAGAAAAAATTGCAGCTCTACTGTCCCCTGAAACACAGACTACATAAACCATTAGCCAGGACTACTGAGGGACAGAGAAAACGTTCCCAACAATATGAAAAATTAGGACTAGGCTTGGACTTTTACCAAAACCATTATTGTAATGTAATGTAAATATATTTTTGTTAGAAACGAGTTATAAGTTATTTTAAAAGTATAAGGCTTTAACAAAAACAACATGTCACTCATTGAGATGTTCCTACTTTTCGTGAGGGAAAATCACTATGCTTTTCCAATATATCTATGATTATCATGCTGTTATTATAAAAAAGTGTCAAGAGAAAGAGGTGAAAGTATTTACTGTTAGACTGAATAGTCATCTGAGATGTGCTCTATGCCACAGGTATGAATGAAAGTAGACCAGTAGGACTGCTGTACTTGTATTTAACATATATAATATGTTGATACGGAATACAAAATAGCTGCTACAGTACTGGGGAATTCCAAAACCGTAATTCGGTTCCAGCTAGCGGGGCAGATCTGTCTTTTCTCCTTTTGCCAAGCATTTTTGCTTGTGAGCTTTAGTTACCTGGTGTGCAGCAGATGGGCTCTTTTTATTAGTTGGTAGAGAACGGCATTTTAAGCATGAAGTGTTAATAAGCTTGCTGTTAGAGCAAACTGTGTCACATCCCTTCAACATCTCTTTCTCTCTAATTTTAATCCAAAAGGTTTTATCATCTGAATTACACACAATTGTTTTCTGAATTATATGTAATTTTTCTGTTCTTACATTTTTATTGTTAAGGAAACTTTCCTGTCTGACCATCCAGGAGCCACACTCTGGCAGTCACACTCCCACCACCAGAGACTTTCACAGCAGGGACTGAAGTCCCTTCACAGCGGGCGGCTCCAGTGATCTGACGGGTCCCCGTTTCACTCCCTGCACACTCCACTCTCACACCAGGTTTCCTCACTGGTTCAACCTCCAGTTTCCAGCAGCAGACTTTCAGACCTGGATCCTTAAAATAATTTAATCGTGGTGCAACAACAGAATAACAGCTCGAGCTGGTGACTCTAAGGTGGGACCCTGAAAAAGGGAAACCCCAGGGCTTTTATACCCTCACAATCCAAGATCTGGGCTCTTCCAGCAGAGTCCTCACTTCTTGCCACACCTCTGAGTGTCCGGTCCCCTGGCTGGGCCAGAGGTCCCCATGCCCTTTATTTGCAAAGTCTATTTGCCCAGTTTTCGGGCTCTGCCACCAGAGCTCAACCTGCAGCTCAAGCTGCATCTGCTCACCCTGCTACTGGCACTAAATGGATTCCTCAATATTTACGACGTTGATTTCTTCACCAAGAGAGGCCTTCTCCTTATCTTTACCCTCTGTTACTTCCAGCTTAAATGAATTGTTCAGAAAGCTTATGAGTGCCTCTCCCATATAGAGTCAGCAGGAGGCAGCAAAAACTCGGAAAGAGAACAGAATTGCTAGGCTGGAGGCAACTTCTGCCAACAAAATGAATGTCAGAGTCTACTGAACAGCTAGCACTAATGAAAGAAGCTGTAAGAATAAGCAGCAAAGAAGGCAAAAGAGAGACTACTGTGTTCTCTTATACCAGCACATACTGAAACAAGCTAAGTGACTGTTTACTAGGGAGAATGGTGGGTGTTTGGACCTTTTAGAAATGTTTGTATAGATGTGTGTGAAAGCCATATACATATGAAAGCTCTTACATGTAAGTGAAGAAATAATTCAAACACTAGACTTCTGACTGCAGTAAACTATCCTGCACTGACACGGTTAGTCAACACTCTTTTATTTTACTTTTGTTAAACTCTAACTAAAATTATCCAAGAAAATGAGCAGTCTTTCTTTTATTCCTTATGTTCTCTATATATGCTTTATTGGTCCTCTTAAAAGGTGAATTTTGAGTTCCCATGCTGATAAATGTCTGTGAGACTGATCCTCAATATTTCACTCATTGCTAATATTTCAGAAGATCATCAGTGAGGTTGCATATTACTTCTCTAAAGATTGAAGTAGTAATGTCTAAATATATATTTTAGGGAAGGGATGTCAGTGGATGGCAAAACAGGAACAAAGAACAGGTAAATATTATAGGCAGTACTATAGGCAGGGCTGATGTTTTCAATTGCTTTAAATTTGCTCAGAAATGCCTTTTTTTATTTTTTCTTTCACTTGTGCATAACTATCAAACAGAGGCAGTTGGGGCTTAATTTTTCTTTTTCAGGCATCTGCTTTGGATTTATTTATTCTTGTTTTAATAATATTAAATTGAAATTATTGTTTATTCATCTTACTTGCTTTTGAGAGAACCACAAGGAAAATCCAGTTCTCCACACTAAAAAAAAAAAATCACCTTTTCTATGGGAATGTATTAGCACCACCTGCAAAACTTGTATTTGTTGCAAAGGTGTCCTTTGTGCCAAGGATGTGAATTTTGTTCTTCCATCATATATTAAAAATGGCCAAATGGGAGGCCTTTGGGAAACAGTAATTCAAGGTGATTGAAAGAAACATGTTTAAGCAATACATCCAAAATACATGCCAAATTTAACAAAACCTAAGACTTTGAAGTGGGCCATGCCTTTAGTACTCTCCCCTCCTAGTGACCAATGAATATCCAGTCTCAGGTGTTGAACTGAAAGCTAATCTTTCCTTGTGCAGGCCTTCCTGAGGAGAAAGCCAGTTGCCTGATTCAAATACAGAGGGAACAAGAGCTGGATTTAAAGGGCAACAGTCAGATAATTTGAAAGTAATGACAGAATTTTAAAAGAAAGGGAAAAAAGTATGAAAAAGAAAGACAGTGAGATAGCTAGAAAAAGCCTGAACACTGTGTAAGCACTGTTCAATGACAGCCACAACTCCAATGGGTTATCAACATTGTTTTGGTCCCAAATATGAAACACAGCATCATATGGTCTGCTCTAAACAAAACTAAGATGCAGTACATACAGTAAGACAAGAAGCAATGGCAGAATAAGAAGGGAAAGACTGAAAAACAGAAAAAAAAAGTATAGCAAACTTGGCTGAAATTGAGGGCATGTTCTTTTTTCCGTAACAAGAGTGGTGTGGGATTCAAGCTCTGCCTCTCCAAAATGTCTCATCCTCTGTCAAACCAAGCCCATCTTACATATTAGTACTTCTGCTTGAGGTCTACACCAGAAATTACTATCATTTATCGAATTTTAAGTGCTTTTGAGCTTTCATACCCTAAAATGTGAATTCAATTTTTAGTATATTTCATAGATACAACAGAGTAATATAGAAGCAGCTGGCACTGCTTCATGCTATATTTTTAATCTCAACATAAGTGCTTTTCATTTTAGCCTCTGATGTTCTGCACTGCAGATACATTTGCAGACTACTGAAAACCAGGTCTGGTTGAATTGAGAAAGGAATGTGACTTCTCAGTATGAGTCAGGTTTATCATATGACTTCAAAAACATGAAAGAAAAGCTGATATGGCAATAAAAAGTTGCTTCTTGAATAAAATAATATAGGCCACATAAAATGCCGGCTTAGAGAAACCATGCTGTTTTGCTCTTGTTAATTTGTTAATTCACTGGCTTTATAGCTCCTCTAGCAGAGGCATTGCATCAGAGCTCAGTTCAAAAGCATTAAACTAGGGAAGATATGCATACTTTTTTGGCACATCTCTTTTTCTTATGTGGGAGAACTTCTTTCATGTTAGAAGGCTGAAACAGAAAATATTGTGACAGTGAAGACAGAAATCAAACAAGTGCTTGTATTAGCAGAAACAATGTGGACTTTGAGATAAACTTATTTCCTGATAGATTAAAACATTTCAGAATGAAAAATTTTTGATTGCCATCATGTGTATTAAAACTTACATTACTTTGATATATGAAAAATTGATCTTGTCACTCTTACCAGAGTTCAGATGGCTTGTATGATAGAAGAACACGTGAGCCAGAGCACCACACTTAGAGTCCCTTCTTTTTCAAGTATACCAACATAAAACAGAAAACTTAGCCAGGTAGTTTTGGATTTTCCAGGATTTATCTTTCCATTTGTTTTTTATAAAAAACAAGTAGCTGAGTAACCTTATTGCTTGTTTGTTTATTTAAGAACAACTTGTTCTATCGATTTCAGTGGGGGGACATACCATGTTGAATAATCCCCTCCCCCTAGCAACTAATCCTTTCCTGCCAAAAGCAAACCAATGTATTTATTTCCATTTTAGTTCCTTCTTGTTGTGTTTGTTCCCATTCCAAATATATTTCAAGCTCCTAAATGCACATTATTGAGGAAATTAATATATAGTGTTGTATAAATTTTTTATTTCCCTTTTTCCAAGTGAAGAAGGAGTAGCGGACACAAACTGCGCTGAAGCTGATAAATTAGCTGTCACCTAACAAAACTTCCCTGTTGTGAGCATATTTGACACTGGCACACTGCAGTTCTGCTCAAAAGAGCTGCAGGAATAGATACATTCAAGCGTGACAGGCTAACAACAGACAGTGAGATATTGTGCCAACACAGCTGAAATTATTTTCCAAAGTGTTTCATAATGTACAGAAAAAATTCTGAAAAAGAAAAATAGTCCAAGACCTTCTATCAAATTCTGAAGATGTTCTCCCACAATGAGGATTTAGAAAATCACCATCTCAATACGTACACAAGTGCAGTATGATATTACCTCTGTGGAAAGTGGAAATCTCCTTGCAGGAGGTGGGCAGTTTCTGACTCTTCCAAAGGACTTGACAGTAAGGGTGTCTATATTCTGCAGCATACCTTCACTGCATAGACGACTATCATACTTCTTTCTTTAATTAAAGCTGTTTTCATATTTTTACGTTCTAGAAATCTGAATTCACCCACCAACAAATTCTGAATGCCTTCATAATTTACATACATCATTTGACTCTATCAAGACTTCCTTTTCCAACCTATTTACTGCCCACATCTATATTTTTAACAGAGCTGTATATAGAACTTCAGCCAAGGAAGCTATATAAAAGTAATAAAGTTTATATTTAAATTTGGCATGAATATTTAATTTATACAGAATTGTAATTGCGAAAAGCAAGTTGCTTATTTTTAAGCCTTTGACTTTGAAAATAACAGAACTGAATATCAATGTAGCCTACAGTATGAACATTCACTTTGAATAATCAGTAATGTTTTTTAATTGTACATGAAAATTAGTTAATGGCAGTTTCAGCTTCCTAGCTGGATAACAATTCATTTTAACCATCCATAATTCAATCAGATTACACCTTGTTTTACATATTTTAATAGAAGCTTTCTTCTGGTTATTTTACAAATTATATATGCAAATTATGTATTAAATAATTGATGAAGCACCTTGTTTTGCTTGTAGCTATAAGTGATGCTTTTCTTCACAAATATATTTAGGCAGTAGTTCCTTTCACAGCAAGATTTTTGCATAGTATTTTAAAAGATATTTAAACTCCTACTGTGATGAGGGCTTATTTAAAAACACCAGGTATAATTTGGTAAACTGATTTATGAAGCAATTTATACAATATAGTGAAATAGCATTGTAGAAGAATTTCATTGCATAGGGATACTAATCTTCTCTGAAGATCCAAAACTCTGTAACTCTCGGGCAACTCTGTATTATTACAGTCTATGATAGGACAAAGTATATCAGGGTAATTAGCCTTCCTGTATTATTAATGCTTTATAAAACTGTTAGAGGTTAATGCTGCAGTTATTTTTTCCTACTGCCCAATTTCATCCCATAATACTTGGTAACAAGGGGAAATAGAGTCATTAATCTTTTACTAGACATGTGGTAAATGGTGCAATGGAATATTACGTATTATGCATTATTTAAAATTATATATATGTATGCATGTGGGTATACATAGACATATATAACAAGGAAATTTTAATATTAAATATTTCAGGATCTGAGTAACCTGTTGTATAATAGTGCCAGTGTTTTAAATGTTACTTCCCTCTTTTTTTTTATTTTTAACTGAACAATTAACTTATGCTCAGTATTTCTGTAAAAAGACTTTTTGAAATAAAATTGGATATTGGCGACAGACTGGGCCCACAAAATCTTAGGTACTTAAGCCTTGTGTTTCCTAACCTTGTCAGTACTACATTAGTAAGTTATAAACAATCCTTTCTCTCCCTTGAAGATATGCACAATATAAATGCAAATTTGAAAAAAATGCGGTCCTTTTCAAGCTGTGATATTTAAACAAACGAAAAATAGTTTTCATGATTGAAAAGGCTGGAGAGTTCCTGATACTCTGTAGGCACCTAAGAAGTTTCTGCTTGGGCACTTAAAAGTGAGAATCATATCAGTGCCTGTAAATTAATATAACACAATACAACACATTCGCACAGAGTAACTTCCCTTGACAACGCTGTGATCTTCAGAGAGAATTCCAATAGAAACTAGTGGGAGAGGCAGCTCTGTATGGATCTTAGCACACAACAGTCTATATAACTACAGATGAAGCCTGTCAGTTTTCACCCTTGTGTTGCAATGCTTCATGAAGAGCCTGGGAAACAGCAGTTTTTGAAAAGCAGTAGTATTTGTAAATGGAAATCCTAATTTCCACAATTAGGAATTTCCTTTTTTAAAGAACATAAAACAGATAACACTATAAAATGCAATGTTAGTGAGTTTTCCTTCAAAAAATTAGTAAAGTATTTCTCTTGATATGCTGGCATTCTCCTCTTGTCTCTTTGCTTTTTTTTTTTGGAACCCACAGCAAACTGATCACCTGTGTGTCAGAACAGGGCAAGCAAAACCCCAAAGTCTTGTTCAAAACACTTGCAACACTTGAGTGCCCCAGAATAAAAGCCCGAAAGATGCCAACATTTTCCCACCTGCTTTACTTGTTTTAGCTGGCAATGAGACCAATTAAAAAGAGAGATTTATGTCACACTTATTTCTCATGCTTCTTGAAAGGGAACAGGCCTTTGGAATTCTGCAGGAGAAATCCACTTCCCAGCAGATATTTTTTTTTTTTTTTTTAATTTCTGGGGTCTCTCAATCTTAGTGTTTCCATTTTGTTTCTATCCCTATTTATTTTAATATAGCTTCACGTAATATTTAAAATATTCACAGAAAAAACAGACTGCATATTGAAGCACTTAGACATACAATATCCAAACCTAGGATTCTTTGATAAGAACTTCCTGTAATTATCTGGGTAGTTTGTTTTGTGTCATGTTTATTGGTGATCAATCCCATCATCCTTATAATGTTTCTTAAATTAATGAAAGCACAAGATGCTATATTTGATTTATGTAAACTTATGTAGATTAGACCATAACTTGAGAGAGTGGGAGAGATTTGATGTTATATAGTCGTTTTTTTTTTTTAAATTTGAAACTGACAGCTATCAGAACAATGAATATTTAAGAGTATTTCTTTATCTTGATTTGATTCTGACACAGCACGTAATGAATAGCATGTAAAAATCCAAATTCAGTAAGAAATGCATTTCCACATGTGAAAACTCAATACAATACAAGCACAAAAAAAAAAAAAAAAAAAAAAAAAAAAAAAAAAAAAAAGTGGAAAGTCTTCTTTTACATGTGCATTTTGAAAATAATAATATGGAATTCTTACATAGGTTTTCAGTAATCCTAAAATAATTTCAGAAAAATATGCTAAAAATAATAAAGTAAGAAAATATTATTGGGAAAAATGTATAAGTTAATTTAAATATTAAATACAATAATCAGAAATCGGTATTTATATCATAACAAGCTATAAATTTCATTACAAAAATGTAATAACTAGCAGTAATTTTTCCTTTTATATCTGGAACTTGACATGACCTTCAGCAGTTGTCATATCTGTTTGTTGATTGCATATTGGTTTGCAACTGATTTCTAAGTATTGATCTCTCAAAAAATAAAAGTGCTTAAATAAATTGGTTTTTGATAAGGTATAAGAAAAAACCAGTCAGACAATTGTGCTATTAAATGCAACTATTTAGTCCAATATTGTCCTTCTTAGGAAAATACTCTTTCATTAACTGAAGAACAAAGTTTTACTAGTCTCCATATTGCTTCTGTCAAAGTACATTTACCAGTAGTCAAATGTCAAGAAGATGACATTGTCAGTTTATTTAAAATGTGAGGAATGTATTGGTAGGCACCAAATTTTCATCCTAAAATTTTTAACTTTACACTGCAATGTCCTAAGCCACTTTTCTCAGAGTTACCCAACAACAAAATAAATAATGACTGCTGTCACTCTTTCTTTCTTATACAGAATTAGCAATGTAATCGCATTTCGGTATTAATCACTACAGTTTCAACAGCATGTGCCATTAATTCAGCTTAATGTGCTGCAAGTAATCAATACATAGTCTGTAAACTCATTTGTTCTTTGGCTCTACATCACAAAAATAATTGCTGTAAAGTAGCTCTTTTTATCATCTTCAGAGTGAAGAACTGTTTAGGTAAACTCTGTAACTCAAGTTTCAGAGGACGCATTAATCTTATACTAAAATAATGATTTTCAAAGTATTTAACATGTGTTTCTCTAGTATTCTAAGATACATTTTCAAATAATACTACAGAAGCCTGAAATTGATTTTATGAAGTATAAGAGGTTTTTACTTAGTGAATACTTACAGAATTCACACTTTGTAAAACACAGTAGTTCACACATGCCATTTTGCAAAGTGAGGTTAAGTCACTCAATATTCAGTAATTACTACGAAATGTTAACATGGTTCAATACGAATGCCATATTTTTAAAAGAATCACTCTGACTTCGTCTGTTAATCTTTGTTACTGTTTCAGACTGTGGACGTTCCCTGCAGTTTGCTGTGTCATGTGGCGAGCCACCCTGCACGCTGCATTTTGACATGAGCAAACTCAGGAAATCAGCTCTCCCAGGCACTTCATTCTCATTGCTGCTTTCCCCTCCTAGCATTACTGCACTGGCAGATTTGCACACACCACATAAACTGTATAATCATTTCCATTTTTCACCTGATATGATGTCTCTCACCTCGCTGAACTTCCTTGGCATTTACTGTGAGCTTGATGCATTCTGTGCTCTGTCCTCCCGCTGGTGAGGAGGTGTGGAAGTGTGAGGCTGCCCTGTGGCTGCAGCACGAGAGTGGTGGCATTGGGGGCTTCTGGGGCAGTCTGCTCTCCTAACCTTCCTCTGCTCCTGGGCTGCAGAGGGCACAAAGATCTGCAGAGTTGTCAGGTAGCAGGTCTGCAGTTACGGCCCCGCCTTCCCAATATTCTGTGAACTGGTGTCCTGAAGACCTGTACTCACTTGTTATCCTTTGCACGTAGCATGACTAGCAGTAACTGCTTGGTATGTAGGCTTGAAAAGGTAAAATATAAGGATCTTCTACTTGACTAGAAAATGAGACGTTTATAAGTGTTGGGGGTGCACTATGTGCTGGAAGAGAGATAGGCCCTGAAGGCCAGAGAGAGAGCCTCTTTCTTGGACCCAGAGGTGACCCTGGGAGTGCATCCAGGTCACCGGGGATGGGCTGAGAGAGGATTGTGGGTTTCTGGACAGTGTTGGACCTATGAGATGTGATAATTGTAGTTAGTGACCTTCTAGGGTATTGTTTACCTATCACCATAATGGGCAATGTCTGTGCACTACCCCAGGTGATTGGGGGACACTGAGGTGAACATCTTTCCTGTTTATACAATGTGATATCCTGTTAGGTACTGGTATTTAAGGGAATTTCTGATGCGCAATAAAGGCTTTGCACCTTTTCCACTGGCTGTGCGGAGTCCTTGCCCTTGCATGATTACTGCATATAAGGACCATGGCTGCCCAACTATGGTCTGTCCTTGCAGCTCACTTCATTAGGGCTCTCCTTCTCTTGGATGTACAGGATTCTCCTGTACAATCTCTCTGCCGTAGAGGTAATGGTCAAGATGTTCAGAGATGATAATCACCCTCTGACGGATTTGCTGGACAGAAATATTGCAACGAAAACACTCATATAACAGACAGCAATCAAAACTTTATTTTTATTTAATCAGACACGATGCAAACTATAGTAATAGCAGTTTTAGAAAAGGCCAAAGCTATTAGGGACACAGAGTCCGCAGGTTTTCATGTTAGAATGAGAGTGACTGTTGACAGCAAGATGGATCAAGTAACTTCCTTTGGGAACATAACATATATATCAGAATGATAACAAAAGTGGATAGGCTAAACTTGCAGCTAATCAGATGGACAGCAACAGATGTAATTGGATTTGCCTTCCCTAAGCAGCTTCATAAAATACAACTTTGTCCTTGCTCCTCTGAGAGATCAGCTTCAGATGACCAAGGGGAAATACACTGGGATTTGGCCAGTGTTTGTGGCAGCTCAAGCACTTAAACACAAAAACTACCTGCCCCATGTGCTTTTGCCCAGTTTACTTTTTCACACCTTTGCCAAGTACAAGGTATGGATGAACCAGGACCATATTTTACTTCAGTTATCTTTCCCATCCTTTTCCCATTTCCTTGCATAAATTAATCACAATTCAGCTGCATCTGGCTCACTGCTAAAGGGTACTGCCTAGCAGGAGTATCTGGCAAAAAACTAACTTGATATGTTTCCTTCAGGTGTACCAAAGGAAAAAAAAAAAAAAGGCCAAAATAAAAACAGACAAACAAACCCACCAAAAAAAAATCCCCCAAAACCAAAAAAAACCCCAAAGAAAAAAAACCCAACCCCATGAAAACAAACAAACAAACAAACAAACAAACAAATCCCCGAAAAACCAACCAAAACCCTACCAAAAAACCCACAAAAAACCCAACCCAAACCAAAAAACAACAGCAAAACCCTCTTTTTTCCCTGGGGATTGACACAATATATAAAGAATTTTTTTTTCCAATATAGAGGCACCTATATCCAAAAGCCATGTTTTGCTACCTGACTCTTTATAAAGGATGGCAGATCTGAAAGAAATCATCCAGGCATGCAGGCACGTCCAGCAGGAGGAGAGTGAGCTATGTCTGTACATGACTGAAATACTGAAATACTGTTCTGCATTCCACAAGGTATTATCAGTTATGTTGTTATCATTGGTAACACTGGTAACATTTTCTACCTAAATCCTAACAGACTTGTGGCACTGTGAAATGCTTTCTGCAGCTGCTCACAGGTTCTGCTTCGGAGGAAGAGCTGTGGGAAAGCTGCAGGTCCTGAGATGCACAGGGTATACTCTCACAGCATTTGCCATGCTGATATTTGCATTCCATCTACCCCCCATAAGTCACAAAGCCAAAACTAAGCTTTCTGCTTTATAGAGAGAGAATATTAAAAAGATCTAACATACAAAAATGGTGAGAGATGTTAGTATTTAATGTATCTTCTTTAAAAAATTGCTAATTGGCATCAAAGGATAATATCCACTCTTATTACTTCTCTGAAGCCAAATCCCCAATTACCTTTTCCATCTACATAAGTACAGGCAAAAAAAATGGTTAAATACTTAAGGCTTACACCAGAAAGAGCATCAAAATACATTTGAATCCAACTTTTTGTATTTTAATCTTACAATTTTTAAAAGCTTTATATATGTAAAAGTAATGGTAAAAATAACAATGCACTTCTTAGATTTATGTTGGAAAGAAGTCAGACATGATAATAAAGTTTTACAAGTCAAAACACAAAGATAAAAAAGACAATTTTCATTTGAGGTAAACAACAGACTGCCTTATAATAATTTCTTCCATAGCCTGTCTTACTTCCACTTTCTGTAATTACATGAGGTGTTTGACAGCATGTGCTCTGAGAGCGTTAGCAGAGATCACACAGCTCCCAGAAGTAACTTATAAATAATGAAATAATCTCCCATTCAGATACAAACACCAAAGAGATAGATCAACTTTTTCTGCTACACCTTGCATAAAAAGTTCCCTTTGAGTGCCACACCATCGATGTGCAATATTTAAAGCAGAAAATTGTCATGCCTCTTTTGTTTCAGTGAGCATACGAAAAACTCACTTTGCATTAAACAATGCATGACAGAAACACAGAGACAAAACCATATCCCCTAGACATCAGCTTTCAAGACACTCACTCTCTCTGCACTTGCAGAATAGCACACAATGAGGCAAACACAGCATAGGTTTCACTTCATTGAGTTCAGTGTTATTACATGAGGAATTAATTTATCTGAATACATCTTAGTCATTACATTAACACTTTTAATGAGTTCTATGTGAATGCTGGCCTAACCACTGGCTTTTTTTTTTTTTTTTTTTTTTTTTTTTTTTTTTTNTTCCTTCCCCCCCTGGGCTAAGGGGACTCTCAGCTTTCAAAACTCAAAAATATCCTCTTTTTCTTGATTCAAGACTGGCCTAATTAATGGAGAAAGAGCTCTCAGGATATTAGTCAGATTGCCAGTTCAGAGGATGTGATGCTCAAAAAACTAACAACCTCATAGTCCCACAGATAGCAGTTTGATTTTAGCTTTACACTTTACCCAGGGAAGAAGGTGTAAAGGGACCAAACAGATGTCATTCCAGACTGCACTATGCATACAATGAGGGGAAGGTGATGTTGTGATCTCCATCTTCTTGAGAAGCTGGGAATTACAGCAGTTCTTAACCCCTGCTGTGCAAGACTGGAAAGAGGCAGTCACCAGACATAGTGTGGCAAGGCAAGGGAAGAATTTAGCTGTGATATTGAGTGAGGGGAATTTACACAGTGTAAATTTACAAAGTGTAAATTTAGATACAGAAAATTCTCAGATACCTTCACTGTGCCCAGTACTGAATTGATGAAGTCTATATGGCACCGTTCTGCCTGGATTTCCTAACTTGCCATGTGTCTCTGAATTCTAAATAACGCAATATATAAAAATGCTGTGATAAATAAAATGCAGAGGGGTTTCTATATACCATATTTTTTAGATTTTACACCACCATATTCTGCTTTCTACACCCAGTAGAGTATTATCAGTGGAGTTCTAACTCAGTGACAACTGAAAGAATAATAACCATTTTATGACCATAGCATCCCAACATCTCTCTCTTTGATTTGTATATTTATAAAGATTCCAGAATAAATATGCAGTCACTAAAAATAAGGGTATAAACAAACAACTTACAGACAGAATTTTTGTGGTTGCTGTCTTTGCTGGGCAACATCTTGACTCCTCTTGATTTCAGTTCAATTGCTTTTTTTACTGAGAAGACAAGCAAACAAAGAGAAGATAATTCATTATTAAACCTCATTAAAAGGACATATAGCAGCAAAATCATGCATTACAATAATACAAAGCTATATAGGAAGCCTACAGCAGACTGAAATAACTGCAGCTTCTGTGATAATCCAAATACATTCTTATTTTTTATTTATTTTTTTAAAAATACAACCATTTATCATGTTTCAGAAGATGTCCTTTTTAAACAGAAATTATCAGGATTGTCAAGATTTTGAATTCAAGTTTCTTTACGTTCAAAGAAAAGATCAGCCTGTCTTAATTACAGGTATGGATTTCCTGTGCTTTCCACTCCATATAAGAAAATCTTAAACATTTAAAAATTTTTTTTCTTACCTAAAATGTACAGAACATTATCTCTACATATTCAAGGACTACAAGCTTTAAATGTGATATTCACATCTGCTTTTATTTGATTCACTTTTCATCAGGAGACATTATTTTAGTTCAGTTTCCTAAGGAGATTAACACTGTGTGTTACATTGGCTCATCTAAACCCTTTTGAATCTACAGGGCAATTTCAACTGAATTAGAAAGAAGAAAGAGAGTAAGAGCTCTCAAAGGGGCAAAGTTTTGTGAGAAAGAACAGATGCATCAGAGGTTTAATATCTTTTCTCTCTGTTTAGTCAGCTGAATGGCTGATAAACTCCCAGCCTATCCCTATTAAGTAGTTAGGGCACCATAGGTGGGATCAGGAGCCAAGTAGGAAGAAACATGAGAAGACAGTAGTGCAGCTATACATTAAGGAAGACACAGGGTAGAATTTTTATTGTAATGGTAAGAGAAAAGGGTAGAAATATAGGATACCTTCACAGGATAATTATTAGTTCTGTGGGAACAAATTGAGCAATGGAAAGTGAAATCAGATGTAGAAAAATAATTGTGGAACAAGCCTGAACAATTCAAAACTATTGTGTCAAAAAACAATAGCAATTGCAAAATAGCTGATGCCTGATTCTGTATCAGAATGCTAATGACAACATCATGATGCATGTCAGTTACCAAAAATTACAAAAACCTGTAATCCTTCCCTGATTCATATTAAATACTTTTTTCCTAGACCTTGCAAGGGTTAATGATCTCAAAATGCACGTATTTATCCCAGATACAAAGAGAAACAGGAATTCAATTCAAATATTTCTTATGTGTCAGTAATTAGTACCTCACAGTATATAAATTCATACTACAGAATGTCAGTCATACTTTTTGTCATTACATGGTATAAATTTTATAATTACTACAATATACACTGATCTGTATGCAAAGATTTCTGAGAAGTGAAGTGGTAGAAAGAGCAAGTTAAGATATCTTTAAATATTGCATTAAGAATCATGATTCCATTGTATTTATAGCTATATTGGACTTCTAATGCTTTTGCAACCTCAGAGCAAAGGCTTTTCTTGACTGCTGAAATTGAGCAAGTACTGCAGAAAGCACTTTCTGTGCTATGTGCACATGCATTCATGCCTAAACCTGGAAAACAGGTGTTCAAATGATGAAAGATGATTGAAACACAATTGTAGCTGAATAGTATGAAATGGTTATGATAGCAGTGTGGTGTTTTCTTCTAAGGCAGGAACTGTACATTACACAGAGACATCAATACAGACAGTAAGATTTAATATCCCCAAGGCCTTTTGGAAGGGTAAACTTCATGGATATGGTTTTCTTTGGATTAGTTTCTAGACTTAGGTATGAAAATCTCCATCAAGTGCCACCTTATGTTCAGTTTTTCAGGTTGCATAACAAGTATGTTAAAATTATTCCATATTTAATGGGATATGAACAATACAATTCTTGCAGTGAATATTTGGGATATCGTCTGGAGTTGTGGTCCCTCCGCCGGTAGGAATTTCTCAATTTATTAATATCTGTGTCATGTAAAACACGTGAGAAATTCTTTGAGGATTCAAAACCCATATTGCTTACATGGATGAGTAGTAAAAACATTGAGTTATTATGGAGTGAACAGAAAAAAGAACTATATTCTCCTTTTTCTCTTTGTCCTGTGACACTATTTTAGACTAAAAATGACAATCATCACTCAAATTCCTTGTGACATTTCACTCTTAAGGGCATTTGTTATACATATTTGAAGTACACTTCTTGTGAATGAGGAAAAATTATACACACCAGCTTTATTTGAAATACAGAGACCACAAATTGAAACAAGAGGTTTTGACTTGATATATGAAAAAGCTTTTTGACTGTCATGCATTGAAACAGGTCCTGCAGTTTCTATCCTTGGATTTTTTTCATATGTCCAGAAAAAGGCATTCTGGATCTAGCCCAAAGGACATTAGGTAGGGGATTCACAATACTTAAGATCAGTCATCTAAATGCATGTTTTATGAAGAAAAATAACTAACTCAAGAGGGTGATTCATCCCCTGCTAAGATAGACACAATGGATCCTCCTCTATAGATGCCTTTTCCTCTCCATAGAACATAACAGAAATATATAATACTTGCTGAAGATAGATCTCTACATCTTAGACAGTAAACATTAGGTGGAATGAGCATTTATGCCTGGAAAACTTTAACAGCCAAATGTAGGTTTAGCTGCAAATGTGGAGACATATGGATCCAAGAGGTTAAGCAGGATATTTTGATATATAAAATGCAAACTTTTGCCTCTTTTAAACTTGAGTGTGCAAGTTTTCGCATGTGCCCTGTATGGTGTTTTTCTTGTAGTTTTAAAAGGTATTAAGCATGCATAGTCTTTAAAATAAAAGCTGTTCAACATCTGAAAAAGAAACAGAGATGATTGCTCACTGTGGTTCAAGTGAATCAGCCCCTCCTGTAAATAAAAGATATACTCTAAACTGCACATTTTATAACAATTTAAATTGCATTTGAATACCTTTTCTGAGACACTTCTCTTTTACTTCCTCATTGCTCCTTCATTAAAATGGTTTTCCTGATTTCAAAGATGATTTTCCATTAAACAGCACAAAAAGAGGAATGGTTTTACATTAATAATGCCAGAATTGAACAGCACTTTCCACCTTTTAAGTGACTACTTTCTAAAATCTGCATAGCTTTCTATTATCTTCACTTAAACATTCAGTTAAGCTTACTGAATTAACTCACTTCACCTTTTGTGTTAATCATAACTACAAGATTCTTTTGGAGATGAGTAACCTATTCAGGGAGGAGGGGAGAGAGCTGAGTGCTGGAAGTCCAAGACAATCTTGTCAGCCTACTGGAAAGCACTAGTGGTATTCCTTAAACTTTTGCTGCATCTGAAAAAAACTCATCCATGAAAGGAATATACGCCTGGTCTTATTATTTGAATGGATCATAAAAGTAAAACTTTCAAGTTGTAAAGCTTCATTCAAATCTACTCTGGTTTCCATGCAGCTCTCTAACATATTTGAGCATGTGCAAAGAAAATGCATTTTACCCTAAACTTGGGTGACATAATACGTTTTTCCCCGATTACCCAAATACATGAGTATCTTGCCGGTTTTTCTTCCTGCATGAAATAACCTCCAAGACCTCAAATACTGGCTACCACTCAAAGCTAAAATATTCTGACATCATCTACTGGTACTTCCTCAAGCTGCTCTGCTGCTGCTCTGCTGAGTTCAGCTCTTGGCTGCCATTCACTGCAGATTTATCCTAAGTACGGATATTTGAAGGTGAAGAGAAACAGCATATTGCCCAGTATCTGGTGATCACAAGAAGCACCTTTCCTGTCCAGCCTGAAGCTCTGTGTCACTATAAGGAATACATATATATATATATATATTTGAACTGTCCAGTACAGAAAAAAACCCCAATATTTTCAGTAGTTTTTATGCATGATAAATATCTATTACAAAGCCTTGCACTTTGCTTTAAGTATTTTGCAGAGTTCAGTAAAAAAGAGTGATGTGTTTGCAAGAACATTCATGGGATTATTCTTGAAGAAAATTAGCAAATTTATCGCAGTACAGTGCTGAATTCACCAATTTCTTTTTGCTTTCGTTTCATTGTTCTGATTTTCTTCAGAGTAATCCTGTTGTGAAACAAGGTATTTTCTTAATTCAGATTGATGAGTCCACTCAAGTGCTCTGTTTGCTTTGCCCTAGTGCCTAATCCTTTCATGTTCTCCTCCAAAGACACAATAATGAGAATACTACCTCTTTTTGGCTGTGGAATACATAATCTACAGTTTCACATTTGGCAGCACCAGTGTTCTCTCCAGATTATACTTATGGATCAAACATTTCTTTCTTATTACCCAAAGTCATGTAGGACCACTAAATAGATCATTACCTCCTTCTAGTTTTTCTTCTGCTTCACTATGGCCTGTTGAACCTTGAATTCTTTCTAAAAGTTTAGTATTTACAAGAGTAAGAAAAAAGCAGTCATTCTCAATCTTACTATTCACTTCAGTTTATGAAGGGAATTCTACAATAATTTTGTTGATATAAGAATATCTCACACTCAATAACCTGGAAGGATCCTTACAAGCTTTTCCTCTCAGCGACCCACTTGACTTTTCGCAGAAGCATCACAGTTTTCCATAGGATCTCTAGTTTAAACCAACTCACTGGAATAGTCCATCCTTTTTCAGTTTCTCTATTCCCTGCTTGAAGAGTATTCTGTCTAGTACACTCTCCCAGTGTTTCTCTCACTAACAGCTTTCAAAATCTTCCCTACTAATCTGTATTATAACTCCAGAGAGCTTTACAGCAGGCACAAAGGTTTCTACTATATGGCTACCTGTAAAAGCTGTAGGTTCATGATCACTTGGCTTCCTTGTTCCATCAATTCAGCAAAGTACTGCCTGTCACTATCAGACCTTCCACCTGCTCCCTGTGCTGGAAATCTCTGCATGCAGTGCTAGTGAATAAATGGCACCAAGACAAATTGGTGTCACAATAGATTTTTGCACAAATCTTTCTCATTCTATGTGTGTAAGCTGACACGGGATCTTCAAGTTTAAAAAGGAGCACAGCCATTTGTTTTCCATTAACCTTCTCTATGTCTCCTAGCTGGCCCCTTGCCCTGATGGACTGCCTTAGATACTTTGTGCTTTCAATGTATGATATATCATAATAAAACCACTCCAGCAGGCATCAAGTCTTCAATGACTGCAGATACCCTCCACAGTTCTGGACAATTGTATCAACATAATTTGCTCTATGAATATACAGCGTTGCAGAACACACTGGGCAGTAGTTTGTAGGAATTGTCTCTAAAAATAAATCATAAAATGAGATCCACTCAGTTCCTTGTTTGAATGCTACTTCAACTATAGTCTTTTGAATAATTCTGGGGAGGATAACAACATGCCAAAGAGTGGTTGAAGTCTAAACTGCTGTTACTGAATTGTTATCTTTTTAGTGTTGATATCATGAGGCAGCTATATCTGAGTCTTTTTAGCAACATTTTCCTAGACACTTAAGAAAGAAGTATTACCTGTGGCAGTACTGGACTACATATTTAACAGTGGTTGTGTTAACCACAGGAAAGAATAATCAAGAAAGATGGTGGATTATCTCCTTGTTGATGTTTTCATATCAAGACTGGTTTACTCTCTTTATAATAAAACTTAACAAGATAGAAATTACTGTCTCAGTACCATTTGAAGGAAAATTATAGTCAGCATCTCTTAAGAGATAGAAAATAACAGGTTTTTCTGGCTTTTTGATTTTGTCAATTGCTTTTACTAATTTTCTTTTTGAAATTTACTATAAGTAACAATTATGAATTAAACCCCTGACTAAAAGTACCATGCATCAAGGAAATACTGCAAATTCTCTTCACTTATTTAAAACAACATTTCTAGGATTTTAAAGAATATGTAGAAAGGACATGCATTTATAGGCAAACTTAGTGAATTATGAAAATTCATTGAAAGAACTAGAAATTCCAAGTTGATTTACATTATATCACTCATGGTTTTCCTTTAGTATACATTTATTTCAGCAGCCTGTCTTATATTCATTGTTTGACTTCAGGATTATCTGTTTGTTAAATCCTGAATCACTGAATGTAGTCAAACACAACAGATAGATAACTTCTGGTATACAATTATCAAAATACCTAATACCTTCTTGAACATCTGAAAAATTGACAAAAATGGAATACTTTATTTGAAGCACTCTGCAACAGAGACCTGAGTTACGGTGAAAGTAAACACACCCATTAAGCATGTTTTGCTTTGGAAACTTTCTTATTCTATTCTATTTCCAGGAATTTTGAAAAAAAAAATATTTAACTTAAGCAGATTAGTTTTAGCTGTATAGATAAAGGTATTGTGGTGTTCTTTCCTCTACAAAAGAAAACCAAAAATATTAAGAAAACCTTCTATTGTTCCAGAAATAAGCAAAAGCTAAACAAGCATACTGTATGTCCTGTAAACACGCAAAAAAAGCAGGGGATTCTTTATCGCACCTTTTAAGTCATTCTGTGTACATTGATAAGCTTTGTTTCTGGGAAGTGCTAGGTTTTCATCTCCTAGTGAGCCTGTTAATGATACCTCACCTCTGGGGAATTAACACATTTATGGAGCACTGGCATATGACATACTCTGCAACTCCCACTGAATATGCAAAGGATCTTCGTGTATCAGCAGAGGTGAGGGTAGAGGAATTAAAAAAAAAAAAGAAGTTCATAACTAAATTACTGTAACATCTTTTCCCCCATGGCAATGCCACCAAGGAACACGGCAGAACAAGAACTGTATCCAGTTATATCTGATGTGAGTGTTCATTTCCATGAGACCAATGCTGCTGGTATGACAGACATGAAGAAGACAAGGCAGAGCATATCACTGCAATGTAACTTTTTTCTGGTGGTTTTCAGGGCCATTAAAAACCATGCCTCCTTCTGACTAGAAACTCTTAAACTGAAAAAAAAATCCACAGAAAAACACAGAGAAACTGGGACATAAACATTTTTATTGATGAAATCAACATCAAAATACAAAAAATCAAATGAAAATGACACATGATGTGTGGAGAGGAAAAAACAACAAACATGAAAACAAACCCTTCAGTCTACACCGAATTAATTTTTTAAATTTTTAAATTTTCTTTAAACTCCTACTCTAATCTGATAGAAGAGGGGACACGAAATAAAATTCAAGAGGAAATCTGAACACCAATCATTTGGATACACCTTTTACACTACAATTTTTTATTTATAAATTCATCTTGCCAAGGATTTAAAAAATATATTTACTTAATGCATTAAGATGTGCAATTCTAGTAGTGCTATTTTTTTTTATGCCAGTGAGCTGGTTTTCTTCACCATGTTAAAAATGGGGCACTAAATATTGCTAAAAATGCAAGATAGAAAGATATGAAAAAATTGCTGAACAAATTAATTATGCAAAGCTTTAAATCCAATCGTAGTTCCAATATTTTAATGAAATAAATTATAATAATTCTGTTTATCTAATCAAAGAGCAAACAAAGAGAAAATTAAATTGACTGCTCGTTAGTATTAGTTTTGGCTGACTGGAAAAGGCCAAGTTACAGCAATAACATAGCTATGATAAGATGATAATAAACATGATGTTAATTTGATATGAGGTGAAAAGAGTAATTAAAGTATCTGTATGCTAACTATATAAAAAGTCTGATAATCTGAATTCTTACTAGGAAAAGAAAAAAAGTTTCTTATCCCATTGTTGCTCAAAGAGGTGTATTGTGCTGCCTCCCATACTGACTTGCTATTGAAAAGCCAGTGATGTTGCTAGATGTGCTATGTTAATGTGGTGATTTAACACCAGATGGAAATTAAACTCCAAATAAGCCACTTCCCTTCCCCTCACCATTTCCAGTAAGAGGGGGACAGACACTATGGGTTGAGATAACAAAGAGGTAAAAAACCAATGGAATAAGGAACACATAGTAACAGCAACAATAACAATAACAAAACTATACAAAAAGAGAAAGTGCTTTACACATTACAGGAGTTCACCACCTCGACTTAGTTCCATGGCTGCTGGGACAAAGACAGGGTGGTGGATGCTCCCCATAGGTCACATCCATGCAGCCCGAGGGACAAAGACAAGATGGTGGTCACTTCCTTTGGCTGGTTTGCCCTGTCCCTGAGCCCAAGACAATGGAAAACAATGGTGGACAAATCCCTGAAAGCCAGATTGTCTGTGCCAGTTCAGAAGCTGGACTTGATCCCGCATGGCTGCTTCTGGCACTGGCGCTGCACCAGTTTCCGCTGGGATTTTGACTCTGCAACATGGGGGTCCCACTTTTGTGAGCACCATGTCTTGGGGACACGGTGGCTTTGCCATGTCTCCAAACCGTGTCCCAGAGGAACAGGAAGGGGATGAGTGGCAGCAGCAGAGGACGATCCCGACAGAGCTGACCCCAACAACCTCCCCAATGGAGAGGCAAAATGAAGTGCTTCTGGGGTGTGCTCACCTTTTCTGGCCCCCGAAACTACCCCCCCAGCAACGATGTGGCTGGTATAGAACAGCAACCTGGCCCTGCCCACACAGGTCTATGGCCTGCTTCCTCTGCATCCAGGACAGTGAGGCAATAAAAAGCTCACCTCTGCACAAACAGAGGAGCACAGGGACATGATGGTGGATGGGTGGCAAAAATGCCACCTCACCCTGGCTCCCCTGGGACCACCCCAGGTCCATTGCCACAAGTGCAGAAGAAATGCAGAGGGTCCTGGGCAAGTGGGGGAACCTCGATACCAACAGAGACCTAACCTCAATCCCGGCCTCCCCAGGGCTGTCTCTGGTGAGACCCAGCCCCAAGGGCTGGGACACAGCTCACTCCAGTAGCTCTCCAGTCACTTCAGAGACTGAGGAGGGGCCCTGCTCAGGGACACAGAACTCATTGTGGAGGAAAAGATAAAAGCATTCTGGGATTGCACAAGGCTAATTATGGAGTATGTAGGGGAGGAACCAACATCAGGGAAAGGGATGGATTAAAGTGGCTTGGGAAGGAACAGATGTGCAAAAATACAGGAATAAAGTAATGGCAAGGAACAGTTGCATGTAAGCTGGGGCTGGTCGTTACAGATGTGTGACCATGCCCTGAGTAGTAGCTCTATCTGCAGTGACTTTCAGGATTGAGGAACTCCAGTCCTTCTTAGTCTAATTCCCAGTGAAACCACAAGAGGTGTGTGAGATCAGAACAAATAGACTTAAATAGATTTATATTAAAAATATAAAAATGTCAAAAAAGTATTTGTATATTGGGTTTGAGTGGCAACTTTTTTGAGGGGGTAGGGGTGCTACAGGGGTGGTTTCTGTGAGAAGCTGCCAGAAGCTTCCCTCATGTTCAACAGAACCAGTGCCAGATGGTTCCAAGACTGACCTGCCACTGGCCAAGGCTGAGCCCACCAGCGAGGGGATAACATATTTAAGAAGGAAAAAAAGTCACTGTGCAGCATCAATAGCAGCCAGAGAAAGGAGTGAGAATATGTGAGGGTCGAGCCTGTTTTATGCCATGGCAGTAACTGGCGAGTGATCTTTTGCTGTCCTTATCTCAAACTTTCTCTTACCTGGTGAGGTGCAGGAGTGAATGACTAATGTGGTGGGCACCTGGCATCCAGCCAAGGTCAACCCACCACGGTCTTTATGATGCAATCTGAAAATGGACAAACTACCATTTTTGAGGAGTATCCTGTGATTTTGTTTCATGAATAACATTATACCTGACAGCTACTGAGAAAAATCTATATAAGAACTCTAAATTATAATAACGTACTATCTGGCAAAGCGTAAAAGCCGCTTTCATTTAATATCTAAGGACTGCAATCAAAATTACTGACTTTTTTATTTCCCCAAAACAATGAAGACTGTTGTTCTTGTGCAGCATAATATACACCTTCACCACATACACATGAATGAACCAAGGAAGCAGTCATAAAGAGACAGCACAGACTGACTTTAAAGGACTATTCTTCCTAGCAAGCAGCAAAAGGAGAAAGCAGTCTTGGGTAACATTAGAAAATAGAGTCCTGAATGTCCTGAGGACAGTTGCTCAAGATTTAGAATTTCTGGCAAATTAGAACAATCAAAAGGACTCCTTTAGTTTGGTCTGGTAATGGGGACTCATCTATTAGTAAAAATGGTTACATTAAAAAGTCTCTATAGTTACTTTAGGTGTCTCAAAGACAGAATAGCTCAATATATCATCATATCAATCCCAACTACATGTGTGTATTCTGGAACAGTCTGTTTAAACTATTGGGAATAGTTGCCCATAGGGAAAATGTTTCTTGGAGGTCTCCGAGTCATATAGCCTGCAATGCAGGATTTGCCCAGCAGACAAATAAAAGGATTGTGTCTGGAGACAATCAGACGTTGGAGGCATCCTTTCACTGATAGGTTTTGTGCCTGAAAACAGGGTTGTGTACGTCACAAGACTTTGGTTTTGCCGGAGGTTTTTTTTTTTTGTTTCATGATCAGTTCAAATAATTATTTAACTTGAGAAAAGCACCTAAGATGGAAATACATGTCAAAGCTGTTGAATTTTAGCAGAAGTAAGTTTCTGAAAACAAAAACATAAGGGAGAAGCTGAGGGAGCTGGGACATTTTAGCCTGGAGAAGGTTTGGGGGGATTGGGGTGGATCTTATTGGTGTGCATTAATACTTGATGAGATTAGAGGGCGTAAAGAAGGCGGGCCCAGAGTCTTCACGATGATCCATTGACAAGACAGGAAGCAATAAGAACAAATTGAAACTCAGGAAATTCCACTTACAAATAAGTGAAAACCTTTTTACTCTGAGGGTAAACACTAGCATCGGATGCCCAGAGAGGTTGCAGTCTAATCTTGGAGGTATTCAAAACCCACTTGACATAGTCCTGGGCAGCTTGCTTTTGGTGACCCTTGTTTGAGGAAGACAGTGGACTAGATGGGCTCCAGAGGTCTCTTCCAACATCTGCTATTGTGCAATTTGTGGTACCAGTAGACTACTCTAGCTGAAAATACTGTTACTTCTGCTTAGTTTTCAAATACACATATAATATAATTACTAATGCTGTGTAATCAAAAGGAGTTAATGAAGCTGTTAGATTAACCTGATTTTTATACCACTCTGAATTTTCATCTTTTGGGTCTTGAAATATTTCTCCTATGTTTTAACACAGCTTATGCTTATATCACTAACACAGGAATTTATTTAATTGCAACTGAGCCTGATAAGATAGCTAGCTGCGTAATTTATCATCTTTCATGCAATTCAGAGATCTTTGTATTAAATACAGTAAACTTTATAACTCTGATTTTCAAAAGAATGATTTAAATTAAGAAAGGAAATTTCTGTAATTGTAAGAATTTGAATTGCAATAAGAGACTTCCATTTGTCATTCAAGGTATATTCTACATCAGGGAAGTTTACACTTACACCCAATATCTGATGCATTATGCAGATCAAGAGAGACACATCTGAAATAACGGTCTCCCCAGATATATCCCAGAAGTTTTAACCCCATGGTGAGTATTTTTCTAGAGATAAGATATAATGAAGAAGAACAAAAGCTATTTTCCAGTGTATGTTACTTTATCCCAAACTTCCCCCTTGTTATTCTGTTGATTCTTAGTTTTCTGGTGCATCAGCAAGACAAATCACATTGTTTCTGTGGACCCCAATTAACAGGCTTAAGACACACAGAGTTAACATAAGCAGTGCATTTACATTCATAGTCCCCAGCAGTGATATTTTATATGCATCCTTGGTAAACTTTGGAAAAAATAAGTTGTAAGTGCAAAGGATCACATACGTGTGCTGAGTTGCCAAAATGAAATGAAATTTCAGATTTTTTTTTTAATGAAATGTTCAAAATATTTTTAAAACTAAAAGAACGATGTATATTAAATGCTTTTGTTGCACATGCATGCCACAGTCACCAGAAACATATAGTTGTTGCAGTGTATTTGTCATTTCAAAAATTATAGAGGTCCCACAGTTTCAGGAAAAACCAAATGTCTAAACTCCTAAAGGATTTGATGGTGTGGGGGCTAAAAGGGTTGAAATAGCTTATGTAAGTGCAGAATTTAAAAGCACAGATAAATTAAGAAGCTTTATCTTTTTTCAAGATAACTATCATGTCTTTCATCTTGAGTAATGATTTATAAAATAGAAAAATCAATAAAGAATCCATTCAAAAAATCGCATTTTAAAAAGTATCTACATGAACATAAGTAGAAATGACAGCAACACTGACATCCTCTTGTCTTCTTCTGAGGTTGTATATGCAAATATATGCAGGAGCCTGAAATATAATTTGTTCTATACTATGGTTGAGTCAAATTTCCAAAAGATGAATGTAGCTTCCGGATAAGAGTTAGATTTTGAATAATGAAGGAAGACAATGTTTAGATAGGAGCCTGCCTTTGTGTGGAATTGACTTTTCTGCAAGTTGCATTCCAGGCATGTTTTTAAAGCAAAGATCAGACTGACTGAAAAGAAATTTATTATAAAAAAGGTGAGCAAGAAAATACCTACTTAGAGCAAACTGCATTTTGAAGCACACATACTTTTTCCAAATGTAAATCCCTAGAGATGTTTGATCACACAAGGAAAACAGATATTCAGCGTAAGAGCAGTAGTAGTATGAGTCAGCTTTTTTACTACGACTGTGATATTTAAACACATTTATCAAATTCCACCACCACTTTAGTGATGCTTAAAGGTGAAGGGTTTTTTTTGTGTGCTTTATGTGTTTCCTACCTTGAAACTGAGCATTAAATCCCTTTCGTCGGTGATTGCTGTCAGACGTAAAATGGAGTCGTAACCAGTTCTTACTGCTGATAACTGGAGAAGGTAGATTCATACCACTCAACCTGGAAAAAGAAAAAAGAGTCTAATATTAATGGTAAAAAAAAATTTCATGTGTACACTACTTAAAAGAGACAAAAACCTGAAACCTCAGAATATGTTAGAATACAATGATTCACTGTCATCTAATCTCAGTGTATTACTAATTACGTAACTATTATGTTGGGAGAAATAAGAGGTTTTACTTTCTCATTACAGCTATCCATTTTATGATTAAAACTTGTATTTCCAAACTACTTTTTCATGATTTAAAGAAGAAAAGCAGTCTTGCGAGAGTGTGTGCACACAAGTTTAGGCGTGCATGCATGTGTCAAAACATTCAGCAAAAAGTAAGCTTATTCAGTTACGACAAAAGCTCATCACCTGACTCCTTGCTGTGGTAGTTACCTCACAGGAAGTCAAATCTCAAGTATTAAGAAATGTTAAATATGGGTTATGGATGCTATCTATTTTTAAGTTTGGGTGGTAAATTATTGGTACATAACTATGCTGATAGAACTGATTTTGTGTATATTAAGTCCTACCCACATTTAATAAAAAAAAAAAAAAGAGAAGTTTAAGCACAACTGAATGCAAGCTACCCAACTTGCATTAACTATGGATATGAAGAAAGTGCATAAAGAATTTTTCTGATACAGGCAACAGGCCCTTGGACCACACTGGATTATTCATTGTCATTCATTACACTACACCATTTGTTAATGGAGTAGCTACCACAGAGAACATGATATGATTTAAATTCATGTCTTAGTTTACCAGATGGTAAACTTTTTTTTGTTTTGCACGACCATGCTCCAGATTACAAATTCTACCTTTTTTTTTTTTTTTTTCCCCTGAATAACTCTGGAAAACTACATAAAATTGAGATATCAGAGTTTCATTAAATATTCCAGATTACTAGGAAACTCATCAAGTTAACAAATAATGATTCTGCAGAAGTCTATTTAGAACCATGGCTGAATCCCTTTTTCTTCTGCAATAGAACAAGACCAACATATTGAAATATAGATATTCTTAAGAGATGGGTTTTTTCTATTTAGGACATGCAAACTGCATCAAAGAAATTTCCTTTTTATTTATAATCTCATTTTCTTTATCTACTTGTTAACAACATAAGGGACACCAAAATCCTACTTAAAAACAGCTTTGATTAAAAAAAAGGGTTGGTCTTTTACAAGATTTACATGCTTCATTTTAGACATGGCATTCAATAGTTCTTAAAGGTGTTGGTGAAAACATTCAGACCTATACATGTTTCTACATCTCATTCAAATGGACTTTTATACTTTATATATTCTTTCACACACACTTTAGACTATTTTAGAGCACCACTCTAAACATTTCTAACTACAAACTTGCATTTTCTGTTCCAAATCGACTTAGAATTTGACTGGACCTGTAGAAAGTACTGTGATATAACTTAAAGGAAAAAAAAATGCAAAACCATATGTGGAATACAGAATGTATCTTTGCTAGTACCTCTTAGCTATTGACAAAATGTAAGCTAAATTTAAAAGTTTTTACTATATGTAGGCTGTAGTTCATATCACTGAACTGACAATTCATTTGTCCAAGTACACAAACTTACATCCTATAAACACTGTTTTGGGGGTTGGTTTTCTTTTATAAAAGAAATTTACACATAGTAACAATCTATCTAGTCTATCCAGAGCTCCGAATTTCAAAACTGGCAAAATTCTAGGCTGAATATTAAACTGTAATACGAATTACATTGTACATTAATAAAAGATCAAATGAACATCATTATAAAAGCATGTTCATAGCAGATCTTTCCTTAGTTACATTTCTAATAAACAGCAATTTCCCAGACACACAATATGTAAGATATTTTCATATGTATGTGAACTCTGCAAGGAACAGCTAAATAGTCTCAAATCTCCCCATAATACTATGAAAGATAATATGAAAATGACACTGAGATATTATTTTACGCAACCTATTTTAGCAGAGGTCTAATTTAGCTGCATGATTTCTTTCCTACTCAACTCTAGATAGGAATATGTTCTTTAACACCAATGCTGTTTATGTTTAAACTGGAGAAAGTGAGAAAGTGTAAAAAAACTTAGTGGTTCTTATCAATTCATATAACTTCATATCAATTCCTGCTTAAGAGTCTACAATATTTAAGGTTAAAACAACAGAAAATAATGCAATCTTAGAATCATAGAACGGTTTGGGTGGGAAGGGACCTTAAAAATCACCTGGTTGCAACCACCTGCCACAGGCAAGGACACTTTTCACTAGACCAGGTTGCTCAAAGCCCCATCCAGTCTGGCCTCGAACACTCCAAGGGATGAGGCCTCCACACGTTTTCTGGGCAACCTGTTCCAGTGCCTCATCGCTCTCATATTGAAACTATTCTGCCCTTGACTGTGGAGTGCTCCCTTGATCTCTCCTGGGATCAATGTAGGGAGCTGTTTAAACCACAGGGTCCCAGTAGACATTGGAAATGTGACCACCCCTTCTGAAGTGTTCTGGAAATACTAACAGGCAGGACTTGTGCAGGTTGCTATGAAAGCAAAGGTGCAACTAAAGAAAAGTTGTCTTTATTTCAAGTGCACACACATATTATTCATCCCTGTTCCATATGAATATAGGTTGAGTAATTTTAGCTCAGATTAGATGTTAAATCTAAAATCAGATGAAGGCTTGGAACTTCTTTGTATGAGACAAATTATTCAGGTAAGGTAAAGACCCACATATTTCTTAATATCAAAGTTCTCCTTAAAAGATTTCATGCGTTGATCTCTCCTAAGGATTTCTCCAATGCTGTCTGAAAAGAATAGTGAAATTTTCTCCATTCCTTTTAGCTGAAGACATTTATTGTATGGGAAATAATACAAAAGAAATTTAATTCCTCAGTTATGTTTGAATTTTGCCTCAGCTATGAAAAATGTAATCCATTTTTGAATCTGATTTTAAGGCCTAGCATAGATAGCCTTAAAACTCTGCCCTAGCCTTGGATGGAAATGGTATCTAATCTAAATTACCTTAATCAAGTTGTTCAAGAACAAACACATACATATGTATAAATAATGTTATTTGTGCATTTTCTGGAAATACTTGGTTTGACTCGAAGAGCGTTGAGTTTTCATTTCCTGTACTGGTGGCAGTCAGGCACTTATTTTCTATGATCAGGGAGTTAAAACCATCAAGTGTCACTTGGACAAGTGACATATTTGAATGCTCTGGGCTAAACAGTCTTTGAGGCCAAGCACTGAAAGGGATTGAAGGAAGCATTAAATAGCTGTTTATTCACTGAGTATCAAACACTCAGTGACCTGTTAAATTGCAATCCTATGGGAAGAAAAGAAACAAACAAGAAAGAAACCAATTTTTCAAATAACACTGTCAGACAGAGCATTTACCTTACAGCTTAGAATGAAGATTGCACATGGAACCTAAAATCTCTAATTTCTTCATACTAGGTGCTGCACTGTGCTCTACGGAACAAGACAGACTTGCAGGGAATTCCTGTGCCTGTTCCAGCGTCATAAAGAACTAAAGGGCCAGGTTTTGAGAGCTTTATAGCTATATTATACTACACCTCTTCTGGCAAACAGTGCATCTTACAAGAAATAATAAGAAATAATTAAACAACCCCAGCTATTCTCCTTCTAAATCTGAAGGCAGCCAGGCTGCTGCAGGATCAGAGACAGCAGAGGAAACTCTCTTTGTTGATCACTGTGAGCCGCAGATAAAACTTTTCATGTTACACTACTTCAAGTGATGTTTTAATTTTTATTCTTATTCCATCATTTCCTCACATAGACACTAATCTACTGTTTATACAAGTGTATAAGATTTTCTATTTCCATGCAGGCTTGAAGGAGTAATGTTTTCCTTATGTATAGTATGTCAGATGCAGAAGCAGGACGTCCTTTGAAGTCTATTCCATTATCAAGAGACTGGGATATGCTTTATCAAAATTATTACCAACAGAATTGTCACTGAAGTATTTTTTCTCTAGTTAAGATTTTCCAGTAGGTATTGTTGGACTCAAATTCAGGTATAGCAAAACTACTTTACATTTACTAAGAGAACTAATCTAGAGAGGAGTAATTTTGGTTTTGATTTTGGATCTGTTAATAAAATAAAATAATTAATGCTTTTGTCTGAAGAAATAAACCAAATCTTGTTTCTTTTACAAGGTTCTTGACATTGTTTTGACTATAACAAACAGATAATCTTATCTTATAAAAACACTGACACTTCAGTTTCATGAAAATGCAGGAAAGAATTAGAATGTGTTTTGTCAACTCATCTACCCTTATCCTTCTAGTTTTCCCATTATGTACTAAGCCAAATATCTATATAGTTGAAGTAATACTATTTATTAAAAAATACAGTAAAAAAAGTACACACTCTATAAGGACTAGTTCAGATTAAAAAAAGCACAGAAGCCCTCCAACAAAGCCTGTTTTGCATCAGTTTTACCTACTTCTGCTATTTCTGTATTCACTTAACCACAGAAGTATTCCTATTCTCTAGAATGTTTATTTATTTATTTATTTATTTAGCTATTTATTTATTTTGGAAATAGTGAAAAATACTGTCATGGTTTAGGAATGGTATTCCCCAATTTAGTTCTCCCACTGAGACTCCAAACCACACTACTGCTCACTCGCTCCCCACCTGCTCCTTCCCTTCACGCCCCAGTAGGATGGAGTTGAGAACTGGAGGCATAAAATGTGAACATCATGTGCTGAAATAAGAACAATTTACCGAAAACAACAACAATGACATAAGAACAGTAACAGCAACAATATTAATAGCAAAAGTATATAAAAAAGAGCGTGATTCATATACAAATATGCTCACGGGGACCCGAAGGCAATGAACAATGGCAGACAATAACAACATATTTTTCAACCAGAAGCCACTCTCTTCTTTTTGGGAGTCAGAGCCACTTACCCCTACCCTGGGCAATGCCCTGTGGTATAGAATAACCTCCTGGACATGCCCACAGCCACACCCCCTCCAAAAATTACCTTTGTCCTGGCCGAAACAAGGACAAACATTTAATGAGTACCCATAACAGGTCTCTGGGTTAGGAAATTAAGAAATAAAACTGTACCCTAATTTTCAGCTGAGCGCTATCTTCCATTTTGAAATCCTCTCAGCTAAAATATTTACATGAGCATCCCTGCAGATACATGTCCAAACAAGAACTTTCAAGGATCATCACTCACTAACTGACAAAATAACGGGAGGTAGTTTTTCAAGGCATAAAGTACGATGATTGCAGCAAACTAATGAAGACAATGTCTATGCATGTGTGCATATATAGCCTCTCTGTACATCTTATCTATATTCTATATGTAAACTTCTATATTTTGTATAGATATATTAAAAAAGAATGTTGGAGATTTATTACCTCAAACTCATTGGAGCACCAGGATGGCCAAGGCCATATCTGGTATTAACTACGAGCAAGTAATGTGCTGCATTAGCTGTAAGCAAATGTGTAGCTTTGCAAGCTGTGTTAAGAGGGCTCAACACTGAAACACACACACTGTGGCTGCAGTTTGACAGACATGAGATGCTCTGACAAGCAGCTGCTACCTAAAAGAAGTGTGATGTTCTTTTCTGTTCTTCCTTCTCCTGCATTTACTACTCCTTCCTTAATCCTTTGCTTCTGTATTGACCCTCCTTACATGTATCAACTTTGATTCTTGCTAGAATTTCTGTGATCTTATTTAAACACTATAATGGAAGAAAATTATCCTCTCCTCCCCAGTCCCTCCAGGTGAGACATCTGTGTGCCATTTTAGTGAATTAAATTGCTCACGGAAAAGAGAAACGAGTCAGAGCTGGCATGAATTCAGTGTCAGGAGCACAGGCAAAGCAAAGTGAAATGGAGCTGGAGGCCACGACTTGGGGAAAGGAAGAATTTATAGATGAATATAAATTAGGGAACAACTCAACAAAATGTAAGAGGGGATAGATAGACTAACAAGACTATTTACAATACCAATGACATGAAACAATACTTATTATGCTTGGTGAGACCAGGTTATCTCCTAAATAAGAACTATCAGTTTAACAAGAAAAATGTAAATCCTCTCTTCCTTATGTAGTATTTGAAATAAGAGACTACTTATAACAGCTAACACAATCTACAAGGAAAGGGTTCAGAGGTGGGGAGAGGGAGACAGAGGGGCAGTGTGAGGTGTCTCTTATTTAAAGTATTTAGATCTAGCATGATTTTTCTCTGCCTACTTCCTTAACCATATGTTGTTATACTGGATGCTGTCAATAAATACTTTCATTTGCATTGTACCTTATTACCTTTTGGGACAAGAACGAATTCAAATCAATGGATGTGGTTTTGGGTGAGGATTTTTCACCCTAACTTAAAGATATAGGAGGACCTTAGCAAATCTTAGCTTGCTAAGTACCCCTAGATGCTCTCCTGAGCATTGTTCAGGAGAATAGGTATGTCCCTGACAAGCTCAGTGAGACTAACAGAGCTGTTTTCAGGTGAGTCAGGAAAACTAATGACTAATAGTAACCCAGAAGGCTCTCACTGTACAGGAAAAAATTGACAAACATCTTAAGTCATGATGGACCACAAGGAGTTTGCCAGAGAATTTTATACCAAATATTTTTGTCAGTCTGGGTCTAAGAAAACAGCTCAAATGAAATGCAGAACTGATGAGCGTAAAAAGCATGAAAGAAAGGAAAACACAGACGAGTAAGGGAAAAAGCCCAGGAGTAAAGTTTTACCATGACACTATCCATATCAATGATTCAGATACTTTCAATTGAGTAGTCTAAGAATGCAATATTTTTTTATTTGCTCAGTTATCCTTCACATTGAGAGTAGAAGGTTTAATCATTAATAAATGAAAGTATGCAATGAAAGTTCCTCTTCAAAATGAAATAACCCAACATTAAATAAAAGACTATGTTCCATAATTGTTTTATGTGGCATTACTGTGTAGTTATTACATTCATTAAGCTCATTACTAACTTCCCTGTATTATAAAAAAACACTGTTCAGTAAACGTTTTAGGTGTATGTTTCATAAGGAATGATTCTTAAAGGGAGAAAATTAAGAAGACTACTTTGCCTGTGATAATGAATTTTGAAAATTTTATGTAGTCATTATAGAACACTTTGAATCTGACAAAATATTACTTTCTCAATTTGTTCCCTTCTCATGGCACTTATTGACAGTTATATTGGAACAGGTTGACAACTTATTTAAAACTAAATTAGGATAACTTACTATAAAATTCTTTGAGGCCATATGTTTTCTTTTTCCCTTAAATAAATAAAGTTTTAAGTGATAAGACCATAGCCAGACGGGTAAAAATGGAAATGTAAGCAGAAATTTTATATATTTTCCATACACATATTCAAATCATACCCTCCCAAGATACAGCTTGAGTTCCTTATGTTGTCTGAGCAGTCTACATGTATGCTTAAAAGCCCTTTGGTCCAGTGAACTGAGGAGAGATAAGGCTTCATCTTATCTAATTTCAGTTGTTGGCAATGAATGGTGTCCATCTGTGAGAAGCTCTTTTTATAGACAACGGAGAGGAATAAGTATTTTGGGAGTACATATCATCTGAGGTATTTTAGACTTTCTCATTAGTTTGAGATGAATCTCCCCTTGGAATGCAAGAGCTACAGTGAAGAGATCAGTAAATAGCAACACCTGAGCATCATCCAAGGCATATAAATGCTATTGTAACTCCGCTTATGGGACATGACATAACTCAGAACTTTATTCTCCAAAGACAAACCTTTCTGTTCTAACTTTGTGCACAAAAACACCCAGTCTCTTGTGTGTATTTTGTCATACTTCACACTGCATGTGATACTTGCACATACTTTGTGTTTGGCTAGAGGTTAAAGCCAAAGGCAAGAGCTTTTTACGTTTTGTAACTGGTTTTTGGAAAAGAGTTTTATTAAGAACCTCTTGGTTTGTTGATTCAACAGTGTTAGCAAATATTTTTCTTGATTACTGTTGTGATATTTAACAAACATCTCAAGGACAATATTCCATGGTACTCTGAATTCTTCCTTTGGAAGATTATTACCGCTCTCAAGCTGATGAATAAAAGAGCAATAATTCCTTATATGTCTAGGGGTCTTTCTGATATATGGCTTTCATTGTCCAGTAAAACTGGAACATTAAGTTCTAGGACACCACAATCAATTAGATTTTATTGTTTAATACAGTGATATTCCACCCAGGCCCCGAGTTCTGCAAGCCACTTTCCTATATCGTTCAAGGAGTCCTACATCCAGAGCCGAGAAGATATGTGTAAGGTCCTGAAGTTAAAATGGCAGTTTTCCTGAAGGAAAACAAAAATTTAAAACAAGCTCACAACTGAAAAAATATAAAAGTAAATTGAATGCATTTTTACTGCTACAAATATATAGTAATTGAGCACTCCAGCTTTAAAAGTTGTTCCATAGCTGAGTGTAATTATTAATAGCTGCAATGATAAAATATAGGTCTTACAGCACACACAGTATTCTGTTTATGAGAACTGCACTTAGTGTTTTTACTGCAATTATTCAGAAGCATTTTTGTTAACATTCTGAAAACTCCTCATTTTTTACTGTGTTCATATTAGCCCTTTAACAAATTCTTTAGTGTCCATATAGAGAAAACTTTAAATTTTTCAATAAAATTCAGAAACTGCTAAACAGGAGCTGCCAATTTTTCATCTTTTATTTCTTTAACCTTCAATTATTGTGAATTATTAGTAGAGGATTAAGATCTAACAAGATACAATGCAAAAACCAGGTGTATGAATCAATGGCCAGTAACAATCAGTCTTTTTATAACTGTTCCAGAAAATTCATTTAAATTATATAAAAACAATATCTAGGGCAACTTTTTAAGGTACATCAAAGTATTCAATATGGGATTTTAAGTACATCAGGTACCTACTATACTTCTGTGTTGAGAAAGACTGTTCTGTGCTACTCTATAATATTTTTTCATTTGTGGTTGCTACTGTTAGATTTAAAAAAAAAACTAAAATGAATTTACAAATATAATGAATTGAAAAATGTTTCTCCATTCTGTGCAATTAATTTAATTTCATTACTTTAGTAACTGTTCTCCATTATATATTTTATATTGGATGAGTTGTTCTGTTTTCTGTTTTAATGAAAGGTTTCAAATATCCCATTTGGCTTTGTTATAAAATAACTAATGAAAAACAGAAATCCAGGGGGAAAAAACCTGATTAAAAAAGTCATTGGAAGTAATAATTCATGGTTTTTTTTCTTAGACTTTCATTTGCAGAACTTACATCATCTGTTCTGACTAAGAAAAAGTTCCACAGATTTCTGTATTTAAAACCTCAGTCTATATGTGGGGATGTTTAGCAACAGTCTCTAAAAGATGACTGTGAGAATATTTTTAAGAGCTCCTTTAGACTATGTCTCTCTGCAGTTGACTATTGGGAATGAGTTTAGGATCGATCTATCTGACATACTAGATAATAACAAATAAGGAAAATTATTTTTTCTCTATCTTCTTTTATGATTCTCTATTATTAATCTCTTAGACCATAAATCAATGAAATCCTGTTATCTTACAATAGATTTAAACTATATCTGGTAAAAGAAAATAACTCATTGGTTCCCAGTTGTGGACAGGGGGAGGAAGGAGCTGCTAATAGACAGAATTGCAGGTCTTCCAGGGATAAACCTGTACACAGCTTACTTTAGTTTCTTGGAAACAAAAACCAAAAAAAAAGCAACCCAAAAAACCTACCACCACCAGAAAAAAAAATCTTCATGCATTTTGTCTAAAAAACTTTATCAGACTTCAACCAGATCTGGGCCCCCTGGCATAAGAAAGACATAGACCCATCAGAGTGGCCGTGAACAGAGGGACCACCTCTCCTGTGAAGACAGGCTGAGAGAGCTGGGCTTGTTCAGCCTGGAGAAGAGAAAGCCCCAGAACACCTTGAAGAGGGCCTATAAAAAAGATGGGGCCAAACCTTTTAGCAGGGCCTGTTGCAATTGGACGAGGGGTAATGGTTTTGAGGTGAAGGAGGGTCAATTTAGATTAGATACATGGAAGAAGTTTTTTACAATAAGGTTGGTGAAGCACTGCCACAGGTGTGCAGTGAAGTGGTGGATACCCCATTCCTGGAAGCATTCAAGGTAAGATTGGATGGGGCTTTGAGCAACCTGATCAAGTTGAAGGTGTCCCTGCTCATTGCGGAGGGGTTGCACTTGATGTCCTTTGAAGGTCCCTTCCAACTCAAACTACTCTATTTGAAAAAAAAAAACAACTAACTAACAAACAAACAAAGAAAAAAACCCCAAACCCTAAATACTATACCTTGAAACTGAATTTAATTGGTGCATCTGTTCAATATTTTCCAAATTTAACTCTCCATTATCTGATAATCATGTAATTTATCTTTTAACTCTTTTATTTTGGAAACTTGCTGGGTGAAAGATGATTCATCTTCCTTCCTGTGATAGAGCTAGTAGAAACTCATTCTCTTTCAAAAATTACCCATAGATGCAACTTCAGAAAAATTAACTTAATTTTGGAACATGATATACTATATTACTATTAAAGACTTATATCTATATTTAAGGAAAAATAGAGACCATTAAAAAAGAAATTATATCTAAATTAAGCCCTCCTTGATAGAGCTACTACAAATAATACTATATTTCCAGGTACATTTTATGTTTAATATGTCAGTGCTAATAAAAAGCCCAGCCTTTTTCTGACTGAAAACACGAGACAATCTCAGATCAGTTTTTATGGACTCATTATTACCAAATCAGGACACAGTTCTGAAAATCCCTGATCTATACTGAATTCCTGATGAATTCCTCATGCAGTGAGCTTGCAATATTAGCTCCATCTGGCATTAGGAGTTTCTTTGTGTCCATAAAAAGGACTATAAAATGTTTCTGTCTGAGAATACTGAAAACAGAATTTTTTTGTGTTATAAGTTTAAATGTTTTGCCGGTTCACTGTATAACACAATGGAGATGCTAAGATGCTGACTCTTTGAAAGTCATACTGTTTTGTTCCTTCATGTGGACATAGTTTAAAATTTAGATAGAGAATTTGAAGATTTGAGTTTGATCAGCAAATATACTACTTGGATGAAGCATTGGCATGACTGCAGCCAAGCAATGATAATGTTGGTAACATTAAAAACAAACCAGTAAACCAACCCACCATGTAGGTGTAACCCTAACTACAATGTCCAAACAATTTTATTAGTATTTCTGAAATATAAGTTTTTTCTTGGGACAGAAGCTTTGTGCAGTTCTATCACTTTTTTTTCCTAAGGGTGTTAAGCAGAGTTAGACAAGAACCACCACATTTACTCATTTCAGTGATGGTACTTGTTTCATTGATACCCTCAAGTGGTAGAAGTTAACCTTGCTGGGTTTTGTTGATACTTGGATTAGATAGAGCTAAGGCAAATGTTTACATCTTTGCTATACCTTGCCAAGCAAGTTGACTTATCTGCATTTTTATCATGTTCTCATTATATCGACCATATTATTTTGTACTTACAGTTGTGTCATTAAGTAGAAAACTCTTTTTGTCTTCTTAAGCTATTCTTAAATGGCAAAATGTAGCTATTTCCACTTGAAATGCCCAGGTTTACCCCAATAATAAAGCCAATGGAGAACAACACAATTTCTAGTAATATATTCCCAACTGGTTTGGTTTTGCTTTTGTTGGGCTTTTTGGTTTGTTTTGTTTTCCCTATTTGTCTGTACAGAGAAATTTAAGATACTGGTTAAAAACAAACAAAAAACCTTGTTGTTCCCCCACAAATACTGTTTGGTAACTATCAGAAAATAACTGTAAACAGGAAGGATCACACAACTCCTGTAGTTAATAGGAATTGATATTTATGTACCCACCTTCAAAAAACTTGTCTCCCTTATTTGAAATTATAATATAATGAAATAAAATTTCCGGGCTGTATCAGCAGTAGAACGTGCCAAACAGTAACTATGACAGTTTGACAGAAAATGTTGGCTGCATCTTGTTGGGACAAAATTTCAGCGTAACAACGAAGAACTGAAATAAGAAAAGAGAATTTCCCCAAACTGATGTAAAACTTTCCCATTCTATGAGGCTGATATATTTTACTTTAAAATATTATTACTATGTAAAGCAAGGAACAACATGCTTTGCAGAGGTTCAGGATTTACTACTTGGTAGCTTGTTAAGCAGGAGTAATATGAGTTGGTTTACTGGAAAAATATCTTGCAAATATCACAGAAAACAAAATAAGCAATAGGACAAGTTTTTTCTCAAATAGTACGTATTTATTCCAAAATTAAATGCCACCCCCCACCTCCCAAACCAAACTTATTTGTACATAGCCTGTTAATTCATGGCCTCAATACCTTGTTACACAAGGCCTCATAGAGTATCAGGCAACAGATGCATTCTATTTTTGTAGATATGACCCCTCTGAATTATATGACGGTTGTATTTGCAAATAAAAAAACATTAAACAAAGAAAATCCCATGGCCACAGAAAAGCTTAAGTGCCAGAGAAAATCAGAAAAAAAACCACTTCCTAAGAGATGTTTTCCAAAGAAATCGGAATTCTGCTATGGGAATTCTGATTCTAGACATAATTAAAACAGTGTTATTTTCAGGTGATCTACTGCTTATGCCAATATAAAATTATTTGCCATGTTGGTTCACTTGAGTGAAAAGTAGGGTGGGAGAGAGAAAATCTCACCAAGTTGCAATCAGAGCGCAACCACATAATAGTTGTTTATAATAACGTATATTTTGGAAGCCAGGTGAATGTGTACTTATTTTTAAATTTGAGCACAAAAATTATTCAATTTCTTTACTGTTTAATGATATAACTGTTGTGAACTAGATTCTTGTCTCAGTAACACTATACAGCTACACTACTTCCACCAGGAGGCAAGTTCTCTTTCAATAGTAAAGGTTTATTTTTTCAATTAATCCAAATGTACTCCTTTTTCTTTAGTCAACCAGTCTTGGTGTGTGGTAAATGAGTATGGATTTTAATAAGCAATATTTCCTGAATTAAGCCTGCTTCCAAGCCCTTTTAGGGATATTTTAGGTTTCCCAGTGAAAGGAGCAATACTTTGCTTATTTCTCTCTAACAGCGAGAAATTGTCTGGCAAGAAAAAAAGTACTAGCAACAATGAACATTGTGACATAGGTATTTTAACTAGGGCTAAGAGGCAAAGCCTTTAAAGCCAACACACTGAATAGCATAGCTAGATAGCAAGCCAGCTATTTTTAATTGCTGTCATGATGAGTAATTTAGTGTTCTATCAAATTTTTATGCATTTTGAAGCTCCACATACTGTTTTGCAAGGTTCATTGCATACACTGGACATGCTACACTCAGAGAACTTACTTTACTAATACAAGTAAACACAACTAATTATAAGACAAAACGCAGCATTCTAAAAATAATATTTATATTGCAGAGGAGCCAGAAATATATTATTATTAAAAAAAAGTTTTCACAGTGTATAGGTAGTGTTTAGTACTATACATGGAAGAGTTTTTTTCTTTATTGCACTGTCTTGACTCAATATAAATAATTTCAGACATTTTTTGAAGAATCTGGATACAAAAGATCTTTTGTGTAGAGTTATCCTTTACTCTGAAGCAGGTTGCACCCACTGCATTCTCACGATTTTTAAGTTTGTGTATTATTAGTTCACTTCCAATACAAAGCTTAACTGTATAAAAGCTTTGCTACTGTGTCTCCTAAAAATAATAGCTTTTTCAAAGGAGTCCCTAATTTCCCAACTCCCATAAAATGTCAACAAATTTTGATTAACATCTATAGACTGTTTCAAAAGTGCCATCAGCATGCAAAAGTTGCACATTGCTGCCATTGTTTCCTTATCACTGCTGAAATTTTAAGTTAGATATTCTATCGCCCCTCAGTGTCTGTCTTCTTCACCAAACACCTCATTTTTATCAGTATAGGTTCACATATTTTTCTAACTCTTCACAGCAGGAAAAACATATATAAGTTATGTATTCCTCTTTCCTTCCTGCCACCCTGAACACTTCATTATAATTCCTTGTAATTAAATCAGGTTCAGATTCTAGATTAACCAACAATAGCAGCCTCAAATTGTCTGCAGCTATGCAAATAGAGTGCTAAGTTTACAGAAAGCTTCAATAGACAGGTCAGCTAAGCAGACAAGGGAACAGTGGGACAGTCTATTAAAGTTAATTAGCTTGTTAAAGTAATTACTTTACACATTGGGCACAATGATATTGTGAACTTATTCTGATTTATTTTTCATTTATTCCTTCCCTGGGAAATTTTTCTTTCTCCTGTGAAAAACTGAACCACCCCCCAGTATGGAGAGAAGAAAGCACCTTTAATTCCTTTCAAAGACAAAATGTGTTATTTTTAATGTTCTTTTCCCTAAAAGATTGAAGTGGCCTTTGACACCTAGAAATTCAATGGTGGGTCATTAGGCTGTTGTTCAACTCAAGCCTAGAGAAACCTGCTCATGAAAAAGATTTCACCACAAATAACAGCATTCCAATTTCTGTCTTCTGTGGAGTAAAGTTGGCATTGCTATTGCAGTAGAAATTGTGATCAAAATGCACGTGGTATATTTTGTGGTCTATAGTGTATATCACAGTTACAAAGCAGTAGTTGAGTAGTAATGGTAATTAGTGTTTCAATATGGCTTTCAAGAATACTAAAAGAAAGCTAGGAAGGCATTAATCTCCACGTAAAAAAAAAAATCTCATAAAGACATTCATGTCTGAAAACACTGAGACAAAGTGAGAAAGATAAATCTTATGTAATTCTTGAAATTTCTTTCTGCTTTGTATGAAGGAATGCAACTTGATCTGATTGATCTTGGGATCTAGACTGGAGAGAATTCTGAAATTTACATCGAAAGGCTTGATTAGAAAGTAGAGAAGGGATCAAAATCTGCCAAAAAAACACCCAAAACCCCATAAAGATACATTTCCATAACTTTACATTACATAAACAACGACAAAAGCTACAAAAGGGATGAAAGGACACAAGAAGTAAAACCTCAAGATCCCCTGAGTATGAAAACATTGCTATCCAGGAGCTGATAAAAAAAAAAAAAGTGTAAAAAATATTCAGGAACACAAGATAGTCACCACACAGAGACATCAGCATTAATTATGACCTTTGAAACAGCAACAAAAAAAGTTTTTTTCATTGAGAGCCACTTTAGGATAGGCTGTAACACCTGCAAACAGTAATTACAGACATACATGCCAACACACAATTATGACAATGAAATTAAAGATCAGTTCTAAAAGTATAGGAATCTGTAGACTACAAGGCTAAACTCCTGGAGTTCTGTGCTGAAAACACATCTAAACCCACAGATATTTTCTATTGACAGAATATTCTTCTGACAAATACAGGAGCACAAAACACCTTCAGAACAGTGAAAAAACAGCAAAGACTGGTGATTCATGCATTAGGAACAATTGATAGGTTATGCTTCTTTAATAATTGGGGGTTCCTTCTGCAATACCATCATTAGTTAAAGGAACAAAGAACTAAGATTAAACTCTACGGATTACTTACTGAAAAGATTTTTGCTATAAGAATAGTTATCTTGAAGGAAGTCTGAATGTCCATTCACCATAGATTTTCATGAAAGAATTAGTCAGATTTTATCAGGGTTCAGTGCAGGATATTTCAAAATATTATGAGATGACAATAAAATGAGATGACACTGGAATTTAGCAAGCCAAAAAAAAAGCTGCTAGGTTTCAATCATTCAATTATCACTGTCAAACATGGATACATTTTAAATCTTTTTGCCTTTTCTTTATTATGGTTTTTCCTTTAGAAAGATAGATAAAATGACAACTCTTCTAACACAACAACAAGAAAACAGAGGAGTTCTTGGTTTGAAAAAATAAATAGTTCAAGGAAAAAATCCTCACTATTCTAATCAGGCCTTAAAAAATTCTCAGCAGGCAAAATAATGCAAGGAGAAATAACTTTGTATATCTTGACAGTAGGCAAGACTAAAGGGAAGTACCACAAATACAGAAGACATCAGCTACTGAATTTGACTGCCTAAGCAAGATTTGGTTATGAAGAACAATATACAATTTAAAAAACAAACTATGGCTTCAACTATAATAATTATAGTCTTTACATGTGTAGGTGAAAGCTGGGAATATAATGAGCCAGGACATTTTGACAGCAAAAGCCTCATGAAAATACTAGGTTGAAAGGAATTAATTTGTAAACAGATTTATTTATTCAGAGACGTCTACAGCTCCTAATCTGTGAAGTTTTTTTAGAAAAGAACGTTGAAATATCTATGAGCCTGAGTTAACGATGACTCTAAATTATTTATTCATTAGATATGTCAGTATAGAAGAACCAGCAGCCAGCTGAGAGAAAGCACCTTGTCAAAACACTATTTGTGCCTGTGCTGGGTGGACTGTTGGGACTCAACAATGTCCACTGTGTTCTAAGTAACATCTAAAGGTAGATGAAGGATTTATTCTCTCCCTCAGTTTAAGTTTCAGAGCACCAAACGAAGCGTGGAAGCACTGCTCAATTATTCGAAATTCTATTTTTTAGTCATTTTTCTTCACAGTGAAGTTTCAAGTTCCTGCTAAAGGTGATGAAAGCATCTTGACTTCAACAAAGACTACGGCACAGAACTGTACCAGTCCACTGAAACTCCGGTCGCCTGACACTGCTGTACCAACAAGCTGTCTTGCTACAAGAGCTATTGTCTTCCATACCACTGGACATTTACTTCCCTACTATTACATGGCTGTCTGATTTTATTTATTTTTTTCAGTATGAGCAGCTCTTTTCTGAATAAATTAACTATAGATCAATTAAACATAATGCAAGTTAGCACTTTGTCTAACTCACTGCAATGCTAAAACTCACAAGTAATGCTAAACTGCAATTTTAGCATTACTTGAGTCAGAATATTACAGATATTTCTTCAGGGAAACAACTATATTCCAATTTTAAGTAAGATCAAGCACTTCAGGCTTTATTTGACAGTAGAGTATAATTTAAATTGTTCATTAGATTAAATCTTGTGACAGATTATAATGCTACAAGAGGCCGTATGAAGTTTAATTAGCTTCTTTAAGCATGTTTTACAAAACACTGTTGACATAGCACTAAAGTGTGGATTTGTTATCTTTCATGGTTGTAAATTACATCCCAAAGCTGTTACCAGACTACTAGTCTCTTAACTCAATTTCTGTAGTAATATTAAATTGCAGTGGTAATGAACACTCACACAATACCATTATCAAGTTCACAAATCCTAAAATGCCTTTAATAATTCACTGAGATTGAATTTACACTGGACTGTTTCCCAGGTGCTAGGGATAATGATAAAGCACCTTACCTTTTATCAACCAACCATTTCAGATGAAAAGCAGAGGAATGCAGAATGGTGATGTATGTGCGTGGTGCTTCACACATAAACCAGAATTAATTCTTTCTGGTGATGTCCTTACGGACAGATCAATCAAAAACAAAGTAGTTCTATCAACTGGTCTTTGTGTTTTGCCACAGAACAATTTCCTCAATAAATGGTGTTTGAATTGGTACTTCCAGACTGTGCAAGAGACCCTAGTAACTTAAAAAATATAGTGAAGATTATAAAATTGCTTGCGTTACAAATAACCTGGAACATTAGAACATCAGCTCCTACACCTGAAAAAAAACAAGACTGAGATTTTCTCAAAACATTTATGATTATTTCAAAAGAGCAGCACTCACTAATTAGTTCTTCAATGTATGGCCTCACAAAATCATTTGCTATCATAGATCGTTTATATTTTTATTATTTTCAGTAAAAGAATTTAGATAGTATGTGTAGCAAAAATAATGCATTTGATTATGAAAAATTATCACTATGACCAGGTTTTACATATCCTCCAATTGCCCAGTCCCCCAGTGGGGGACTCTTTGCACATGTGTAGATGGAAACATTGATGAAGAAAAGGATTCTAGTTTCAGGCTGACTTGATGCTCCTTACTTTTTACCTGTAATCAGTCTACTCTGTGTTATACCTGTATGTATGCAGGTATGCATGTGGCTGTGAACTTAATAGATGTGCACAACTGTTTACTATTTCCATTTTCACATTTGCTTATATGATTTCATTTTGGACAAAAACGTACAAATTCTAAATAATGTGATGAGAACTTGTACAAACAGTAATTCCATTTTTTTTCCACATTAAATTTTAAAATCAATTCTGTAAACCTAGTAAATAGTATAGTATGTTCACACAGTCTGCCTGTGATAAGCCAGGAAAGCAAAGTGTCTGAAATTCACACTATCTTATTAGCATAGCTAAGACTGCCATAAAATAACTTCTACAGATAATGTGGTACAATATTTTCAAAATTTCCACATCCTAGTTAAAATAGTATTATCTTGAAAACAAAAAAATATTTATTTTCAATATACTCATGGCTTTTTAGGAAAAACTAATAGGTTTCCTATCGTGGTATGTTTCTTGTAAAGCAAAGCCTCAAGTAATGTGAATCTGATGATTCAAGCAAATACAGGTTATCATAATGACCTTTTGCTGCTTTTGAACTGGAAGGTTCAACTACCTTCCTTTACTCTTGAAATTATTCAAAAACATGACCAGGTATCAAAATCCAAAATCCACTGAATGACCTTTTAAAGCCATATACTTAGAGATACAACTTTTTTTCTTTCACTTCTTTAAAAATACCTTTCAAATGCAATGTGCATGTTTATATAAAATTTTCATGCTGCAGAAGCATTCCTGAGTAAACAGAAAACATTTTGTTATAAATTACACTCTGCAACTTTTCATATAAGTAGATTCAGAAAGCTTCCAAGCTCTACAGCTATGAAAGGTAATCTTGGTTGTGCTTTTTTTGATCCAAATTTTGTGGAAAATCAAGGGTGGATCTTAGTCTTTCTGCTAAATCTGTTTTAGGAATTTAACTATGATAACATGCTAGAAAGAAATTCCAGGCTTCATCAGAAATCTCAGTTCTCCTACAGATCTTTTTTTTCTTTTTTTTTCTTTTTTTTTTAATGCTGTGGCATACTATAAAATATTTCTTTTTTTTTCATGTAAGTTACATGTTCACAAAATAAATTCAGAGCTGCTAAATTATGATATACTAAGTGATGAAATCCTGTTCTTTTTGTACATTTCCAGAAACAAAAATTTTGTGTTCATAATTTTAACTGCATACCCTTATCCTGATTGCAAGCTTGATGCAGTATTCAGGTTCCTGAACAGAGTTAGAGGAAAGAGTTTAGCTATATGATAATCAGAATTCAATCTTGCTTCATTTCTGCATTAAAAATCTAAAATTTTAAAAGAGTGGGTAGAGCTGTACATGTAATTTACTGTTTATTTCTCTCTCATCTGTCTCCTATTCATTTAAAAAGCAAAGAAACAAAGGCAAAGGGAAAGTAATTTTTGAAAGGCAGACATTTATGATGAATACATACAATATGTCAAAAATTTTAAAGAATTTACTGGCAGTTTCAAAACAATATAACTAAATGACTAGGTTAGTGCAATGAAAATCTGTGTAGTCCCTGTATAGAAAGGAATACAATGTTATATTTGTTATTTACTGTATCAGGTTGTAATAAAAATTATTCTGCTTATACAGGAATAAATTTTAATGTATGACATCGTATTTACAGAACCTGAAATTGCAATGTGTTAACAAAATGGCTAAATTGTTTTGGTAATATAAGTTATGCCTAGAATTTGTGGGTTTTTCTATTTGTAGTTAAAATGCAGCACTACAGTATGCTATGTTTCTCCTGGAAATTATACTACAAATAATGCATTTTATTTTAATTGCAAATATATTTCCCTTACTGTTACTTTGTACTAAAGATCTAACCCAGGAGAAACACCTGGTCAGCCATACACAAACAATCTGGGGAATAGCTCACTTTACAGCAAGTTTATCTCATTGGACAGAAACACACACTAGCATTCATAAAAATGAATGAAAACATGAACTCTGAATGTTCCAAGTCAGATTTGCAATGTCAGAGGGTACACACATTTTTGTGTGGCCAGCAGGACTAGAGAAGTGATTCTTTCCCTGTACTTGGCACCGGTTAGGGCAAACCTTGAGTACTGTGTCCAGTTGTGGGCCTCCCAGTTAAGGAAGGATGTTGAGAGATGCTGGAGCATTTCCAGAAGAGGGCAACAAGGCTGGTGAAGGGTCTAGAACACAAGTCCTGTGAGGAAACACTGAGGGAGCTGGGGGTGTTTAGCCTGGAAAAGAGGAGGCTCAGAGGAGAACTTATCACCCTCTACAGCTGCCTGAAAGGAGGTTGCAGCCAGGTGGGGGTCAGCCTCTTCTCCCAAACAATGAGTACCAGGACAAGAGGAAAAAGGCTTCAGCTGTATCAGGGGAGGTTTAGATTGGACATTAGGAAGAAGCTCTTCACAGTAAGACTGACTGGGCATTGGAATGGGCTGCCCAGGGAGGTGGTAGAGTCACCATGTCTGGAGGTATTTAAGAAAAAGTTGGCACTTGGTGCCAGTGTGGATGTGGAACTCAGTGCCACAGTACAGTTGACAAGGTAATGTTAGGTCATAGGTTGGACTCGATGATCTCCAAGGTCTTTTCCAACCTAGCTGATTTTGTGATTCTGTGATTCTATGTTTTTGTTATTGCTGAGCAGGGCTTACACAGAGCCAAGGCCTTTTCTGCTTTTCATACTGCGACACTGGCAAGAAGGCTGGGGGTGCATGGGAGGTTGGGAGGAGACACAGCCAGAACAGGCAACCCAAACTGACCAGAGGGATATTACAGTCCATATGACATCATAGTTAGAATATAAAGTGGGGGGGAAAAAGAAGGAAGTGGGAGATGTTTGGAATGATGGCATTTGTCTTCCCAAGTAACCATTATGTGTGATGGGGTCCTGCTCTCCTGGAGATGGCTGAACACCTGTCTTCCCATGGGAAGCAGTGAATTAATTCCTTGGTTTGCTGTGCTTCTGTGTGCAGCTTTTGCTTTCCTTGTTAAACTGTCTTTATCTCAACCTGTGAGTTTTTTATCTTTTACCCTTCTGATTCTCTCCCTGATCTCTCTGGTGGGAGTGAGTGAGTGTCTGCATGGGGCTTGTTTGCTGCTGGGGTTGGACCACGACACCCAACTAAAGCAAGAACAGATGGAAAGCTAAATGTGACATAAAGTGCTCTGGAAATAATTTGCTACTTGACTGAAAGAAAATTCATCAAATCAAATGTTTCATTAACATTAGCAAATCGTTCATGCTTCAGCTGAAAAAAAAAGTTTAGAAACTCTGTACCTTTCATATCTGGCAAATCTACTTTTTCTTATTCTTTCATTGTGTGAGAATATGTGGGTATGAGCAGCTGTTCTATGTGGTAAATTAAATGACACAATTCCAGTGCATGTCTGATGTGCTGCCCCAGCAGGACACAGCTGGTTCCAGCCAGATCCAACCACCCACCCACCGCAGGGCACGGCTGAGCCCACAGCCGGGGCAGGGGCACCCCTGGGACTGTGTGTAAGGAAGGGAAGAACGCTGCAGGACAGAGTGAGGATGGAGTGAGGTCAGAAAGTGTGAGAAGCAACCCCACGGACACCGTGGGAGGCAGCACTCAGATGCTGGAGCAGAGATTTCCCACACAGGAGTGGGTTTATCCTGAAGGACTGCAGCCCCGTCTACCACTTGCATACATCTGCCTAGAAGATTGTTTATTTTTATGCAACTTTTTTTTTTTTAGTACAACTGTATTTTTTACTCACAAACAAAGAAAAAACAAACAAACAAAAAAAAAACCCAACAAAAAAGTCTTTCCTACAGTATAATGGTAAATCCAGGGATTTGTGGCCTGCTTAAATCATATGGTGGGAAGGCTGTATCTAAAAAGCTGTAGTACTCTGACAAGCAGATTACCTCAGGTAACATGCTGCACAAAACATGCAGCTCTTTAAGAATTTAGAATGTAACACAGCTCTTCAGGAACTCAGAAATATGGATAACCATGTCCTACATGCCACTGTGAGGGGGATGCCCTGAGTTAAATTAGAATACTTGTAGAATATTCAAAGGCTTTGCACACAGGTAAGTGTGAGGACTGACAAAAGGGTGCCTATAGATAAAACTCAAGTCTGATAATATATAGCCATTTGAATTCTTACAGTAACTTTTCTACTGTTCAACTGAAGAAGTTAAATTATAAAATACATAGTAATCTGTAAATTTGCAAGTTATTCACTGAAATGAGTATTTCTCTTTTCTCTGAAAAGGTTTCCACTGTCCAGCTCAAAATCTCAGTGGTGGTTAACTACTATTCCCAAAGTTATTGTAATAGATCAGCTTTGAAATCAGACATTATTTATAGTATATTTTTTAAATTAACTATTTTGATTCATGGATGACTAAATGGAACTAATTCATGTTTACTATTGCTTCTCCAGATCCTCGTCACTCTAGAAAGATAGTGGGAAAGATGTAACCAAAGGTAATGATTTTTATCACAAGATGTGTTGCTGAATCCATCTATTTGTTGGACTTCAGAAAGTGACATACTCATCAGACAATTTCAAGCTGCAGACAAACATTAATTATATGTAAAAATAGATGCAACTAATCAAGACACTGGCAGCCACTGAGATAGGAAATATTGAAAAAGATTTGCATAAGCCATCCCACATTTATTGAACAACCTTCTTTGATTTTGATTGCATAGTATTTATTTAAATCCAGGAGGAGAAACTGAGGAGAGAGACAGTAACACTTTTTCAGTCTCAGATTTCCCTATGGAGTTTTTATTTCACAACAGTGAAATGCTTAAAGAAACCAAGGACAAACATGATAGATCTGTGTAGGAAAAATTGACATTGAATCAAAGAATACTTATTTGCCTACTTTTGAAGTGAGGAATGCTTCTGTCAGCAAATTACTGCAACTATTCTTCCTTCACACTTCAGAAAGAAACTAAATAATAGAAATTGATCAAATTATTTTTTATCAATCAAAACAGAGATTTTTGCTATTTTGAGCTCATTTTTATTCCACTTTAGAGTATTTGAAAAGGGGAAAAAACTTCACTGATTGTCTTTCTGTTGTCCCTAAGCATTAATATTCTGTTCTGGGAGGAATTTATTTTTTGACACTTATGTTCTGGGTTTTTTCTGCTAGTTCTAACAGTACAAGCAATATTGTTCTTATAAACTTCACCTTCCTTCAATAGTAAAATGAACTTTTACATTTTACTTATAGGAATACTGTATTTCATTTGAAATACAGTGTAGGGTATACTTACTTTACCGTCAATTGTCATTCCATTTTATTATCATCTAAGCCTGAAGCAATAACTTGTCGTGCTCATATGAAAATTTCTGGGAATAGGTCCCTTTATGGCAAGACTCACACAAATAACAGTCATGGAAAAGTTGTAGTAACCAAAATCATCCCAGGTATCCCTACTACTTCTGCTCCATGAAGTAACAAAGAACTTTGAAAAGTTGCAATGGCGAAATCTGCAACGAGAAGACTTTCCTTGGCCTTACAACGGACTATGTTCTATTTGCTCTAAATAAAAATTATGCTCTAATGTTTGGGTTGTTTTTATTTTTCCCTCTTCAAATGTATTTATAGGGAAAATGGCAAGGAAAAGTGGTTTTGTTGCCGCCTGTTTTGTGAGTAATTTTTTTTGCTTTTATGTCCCTGAACAACCGAATTTTGGCCAAGGAACCAATGTACCCAGACATTTAATTTGGGAGCTTCTAGGGACATGTAAGTTATGATTCAGTTGGCCATACATGGGTGCACAGGGTCATTTGAGATATCCCATTCAGCAGGCAATCTATCTGCTCATCCAGTGATGCCTCAGAAGTTCAGGAGGAGACCAAGGCACCTGAATCACATGTGTATGCTGGCAGCATAGCTGCTTCACTCAGTTAATTCACTTCATGCTGCAAAAGTGACTGACTTTCAACATGTCTTTTGCCATATCTGACAGTTCCATTCTCAGATACCCCAGGATATGCTTAAGTAAGTGAATTGTATTGCTACTGGGCTGGTTGATGAGCTAAACGGATTTCTAGGCTCAATTTAGAGTATTGCCTGACACTGTATTGACCCAAGGGAAGCTTAGGCATCTTCCACATGTAGACATTAACATACAGACATTTGAGTTCAAGTGCTTTAATCTCTTGCCAAATTCTACCCTAAGGAATTTGTGCAGCTAACCTATAGACTAATCAACTATTAACCATATACTATTAACCCTGGGAAGACCCAGGAAAAATTTTTGCTTCTATTTTTAAATAATTAGAGCTTAAACATATTTATAAATCAACTTACTCAGAGAGAGTATCTCTAGTGATACATAGCTACTCATTTATTTCACTTTTTAATATGTCAAAGCAATTAGATTTAAACGCATTTTTAATAAAATGGAACTTATTACAATTTCTTTATTTTAAAAGTACTGCAAAAAAGTTGAGAGACTTCTGTAACAACCTCTGCAAAGAATCCATCTCTTTTTAATGTAAAAATCTACATGTTCCTGGTCAGATGTTGTAAGTGGTACTTTTCCTTCCCAAATTGCATTTTTATTTTATTATTTTTTACATCCAAGAGAAGTAGAAGCAAACCCTGATTTTTCAAGTCATCATAAAGAAAAAATAGGTTCTATTAATTCTTAAAAATTAGATTCCCACAACTTTTCAAATACAGGATGCAATTCTGTTCCCTTGTGATTTGAACATCTTCTGAAATAACCAAATTTCAAGATGTGTTCTTGAATTGCCTTTCCTGCAGAAGTTATAACTGTCCTCAGGAGAAAATAATTTAAGACATGAAATGTAGCCCACAGTAGCATAATGCTCAGCATTTTATCACTGTATGACTTTATTTAAACACTTTGTTCAAAGAGCATTTGAATTGAGTAAATATTTGTTATTTATACATATTTTAAATAAAAAAGGCTGTCAACATGCCACAAATAATACATACCTTCCTACCTGGTCCTGCTTTCCTTAATGGGAAGAACAACTAGATAGAATTCTTAATTCTCAGAGAAAATGAAGCTTCCAAAGCTTCTTTAAGAAAGCTTTTGGGGTAAACCAGGAGATTTCTTTTTCCCTTGTTCAGTAGTTTTGGTTTACCTTGAGTTCTTCCGTATTGAACTATGTAGTTTTTCTTTCCGGATTTAGCTATTTAATTTCAGAAAAATAAAAAACAATTCCAAGAGCACTGGAATGCCAATACATTGACTAATATTTCTATCAATGGCTAATGCTTGGTTTTGAATATTATCTCAGAATATTAGGGGCAGAAAGGGGGCAGAGGTGTGACATGTAATAAAACTTGATTCAGCTTCAACTACAATTATTTCTAAATGAGAAATTTACATTTAGCAGCAGCAGAAGTTCAAAAACTAAGGGAAAACTATTTGATTCCCTTTTCTCATCAAAATGGCACTTTCAGTACCATCACACTGACTGTTCTACCACTGTCCAAATCAGATGCAGCTACATAGGAAGAAGTTTTAGAAAGAGTAAATTATATTCTTAAATGGAAATCTGTGGTTTCATATGGTTGTGCTTTTTGCTCCAAAACTTGCTCTCTTCTAGTCAGACACCACTTTCCTGTGGTAGACAATTGAAGACGGGATGAAGTGCTCTATGTTTGCAGCCCAGGAGAAAGAGCATCTGAATCATATCTGAGACTGAAATTCCAAATGCATGAAAGGCACATTAAACTGTCACTTGTGTATGTTTTACATTCAGTTGTGGTGTAATCTTGAATATTCTTGTTTGGAACTATCAGTATGCAATACCTAAGTCCATCAGCATCTGACTAAAAGTCCCAGAGATTTCTGAGACCAGAAACATGATGTTCTTTTCTCAATACTCCTTGAGGAAGCTAACTATTGGACATTTTGGAAAGCTATCTAATTAATGATAAAAGGTTGAGGTTTCTCATTCTGTCCACACCCTCAAAAAACAAACAAACAAACAAACAAACAAACAAAAAAAACCCAAAACCAAAAACAACCAAAAAACAAAAACATCAAATAAAGTGGTTAAGAGGCAATTCCCTGTATTAGCCCAGGGTGCAGAAACCTCAAAGAATTCATGCAGTCCTCTTGTTCAGTGTTTGGTGCTTTAGGCACTTCTAACACAGGGAGGACCCTCTGAAATCCCCTTGTGCCCCACTTCAGAAAGCAGGTATCTTACACAGTTCCACTGAAAAGTATGAGAAAGCTGATAAATTTCCCTTAAAAATAATTGTTATGCATGTAAGTTTTGAGAAAGATTTGTTGGTGTGATTTCTCTCCCTTTAATAAAATAAAGCACAGAAATTGTATTTTTACCTTCAGATTTTAAAAATTACCTTTGTTTATTTACTTACCAATTTATAGTTATCTATTTTGTTTTTATATATTTATAGTGCAGCCTGTAAGTACTCTGAACTGACTTTGGTGACAGTTCTCTATGTGTAGTATCAGTCTAAAAGGTGCTGCTTCAGTATCAGTGAATATCTGAAGAAAGAAAACCCCCGAAAGAAAGAAAAATACAACCTCAAGCATGGATAAAAATGTACTACCATACTGTGAAAATGTTAACACAAAGAACCTACAACCAACTGTATAGGACCTCACCAGCCAATACATCTACATGCTAATCCAGATGAGAAATCACTGCAGAAAGAGAGATTGGCGTGGCTTGAAAATGACAATATAAAGCTGCTTATTATCTCAGTAAATTCTATAAAACAGTACACCTGATCATTATTGCCTATTCCAATTAGACATGAGCCCATCAACAGTAGCTGTAGAATTAACGTTCCTTCCTTTGAGGTGGAAAAGATTTTTGCAGTATTTATCCAATCAGTTCCCAAATTAGCTGATGAGGAGCAGTTTAATGACATGCCACTTCTGTTGCACCCATGATAATGTGTTTTGTCCTTTTCGATAACTTCAGGTATCTATCATTGTAAAGGAAAGAGGCAGTACAATTTTTCAGGTGAAAATACAGAATTAACTCTTGGGTTACTTAACAGTTGTTTCAACTGTGCTAAATAAACCAGGATTTTAATTCATTTTACTGTGGTTGTGCATAAAGTTTGTGTACAGAATACAGATCAATACCATCATTTGAGATATGCATTTTAAACTAAAACTCACAGTGTGGGTTATTTATTCTCATATATGTGTCATGAATGCAGATGTTTATTCCATAAAGAAACCATATTATCAAATGGTTTTATAAAAGATTGAGAAGAATTTATTGTGGTGAAATGGTACTTTTGATCAGCAATCTCAAACTAATGCATTCAGACCCCACCTTGAAATAATAAGTGATTTTGATTATGCACTGATAAGCCATTTCTTTCATTTAGATTAGGAGGGTCATGAAGTTTTCCCAGAGATGGGGTTAAAATGTGTCTCATGATATATAACCCTCCCACCCTATCATTCCTAACAGTTAAGTTTTCAATAATATACAGAACCTGACTCACTATTAATACTTTTTAACCTATGAAATAAATCATCAAAAAGGAGGTACTTACAATTTATTTCTATTTAGTTCAATTACATAAATTCTACTAGAACTTTCTCTCATAGCACTATTGGCTGAGGAGTGGTGTCTAGCACACAAACATCAAGAAGGTATCTAAAGTAAAAGTTCTGGTAAGACACATTTGACAGCTCACTGATCATGATAAAGAACTAGATGACAGCAAGGTACTTGTTTACTTTTTGTAACTTTATTTTGTGAGAACAGTGTTTACTAGCTTTATTACTGTGACATATGTAAATAAGGAAGCAGAATTGATAAGAAGAAATATGCTAAAAAATAACAGTTGTAAAACTGTTTAGAAAGGATCAAGGGAAAACAAGTGTCAGCAAACAAAGAGGTTGCTTTAGTCTTATTTTACTTGCAAGCTGAATTGAACTTGCTAACAATTGATGAGGATAAAGACTTTTAGTTCTAGCTCTATGTCAGAATGAACAGTTATTTGTTTGTAAATTTTTTCTCATACTACTTGGTGATCAATTATAAGACCTCTTATTGAAGAAAAACACTAATATTTACCTAAAATCAACCATGATCATTATTTGGCATGAGTATTATATCACCTTTCTTCACAAAATTAAAAATATTATAAAGCTTCATAACATCAACTCCACTGACACTATATTTGAAACACCAAAAAGATTAAAAGCCCACATGATTTTGCCATACAAATCGATAAAGAATGATACACATATTCTGGAAAGTTATTACTTTGGAAGGGACAAAAGAGAAAGGATCCTGTCCCATGAAATTAACGAGAGAACTTGAGAGAACTGGATTTTACCTGTCATTTTTCAGAGTACTAGGAGAAAGAATAATTAATTTGCTTGATTCAGTTTTTAAAACTATCATAATTTTTCTTCCCTACTTTGTGTATATTATAATAAGCCATTTTGCTTCCATTTCTACTTATTGCCCTGTTTTTGTGCCAACAAGGTGATAATGAAACAGAGGTAGAAACAGAAGGCTCCATTTGTGAATGGTGTCTACAATATTAGAGGCATGACAGAGAAAATACCCTCAGCGTAAGGCAATCATAGGGTCTAATCCTACCCAAAATATTTATTTTAAAGAAATTGGTGGAGTATAGGGAAAGGAAAGCTGTGAAAGCTGTGAACTATTTCTCTATAACTTATTTTGTGCTATCAGAAGTTCCATATGGAAGAACACGCTAAGGATATGTAATCTGATATGCTCCACCTAAAAGCTCACTCAGGAACTCATAAAGTTCATGAAGTAAAAGGCACAGCTGAAAAAAACCCCACTTGAAACTACATTTCCTTCATACATAAGAAGTACAAGAAGCCTTGATAGTTTTTATTTCCACGTCCTGTGTTCTCCCATGTTTTCACCTGTATATTGCAATGTCATTTTGTCTCTCAGGATGCTGTAAATAAACAGTTTGTGATCTCTTTGTATTACATGTATGCAGAAGTTCTAGAGCAGTAGATAGTCTATTATTTGAGTATCAGCATGCAAGGAAATACAATGATACAGAAAAGACAGTGACATAATGCTCTGTTTAATAGAACATTTTAATATACGAAGGAAGCTTCAAAATAATAGAATAATAGAAATATTGCAGGATCTGAAGTACTTGGCATCCTCAAGCTCCTACAGTAAACAGTGATTATTTTTTGGAAAATGGAAGAAAAAGCAGAAACAATGTGGCAGATTTGGAACTCTTGCCTGTGACACTTAAACAAAATCTGAACACATACTTGTGTATATGTATGGTACATGCTGCTGAAGAAATCCTTTCAGAAAGATATCTCCCCATAAATTTTCCCCCTCACTGCTCTGTCTAGGACTTGTATTACTAAGCAAAATTTAAATTTAAAGAAATGCAGTGTTTTACTTAGGACATAGTAGTACTTGTGAATTTTAGTAACATCAAGGTTCCAAAGTCTCTCTCTATCAGCTACTCAGATTCCATAAAATTTTTTAGTAGGAGTGTAAAAGGGCCACAGACAGCCTGCAGGAGACCTGTGGTAACAACAGTGTGAAATAAGAGGAAAAATCTAGTAATGAACAATAAATAAAACCCTTTTTAGATATTCCACTAGTAGAATTCCTGTACAGGTACATTTTATTACAACATTCAATAGAGATTTTTAGGGAGGGAAAGGCTTGGAAATAAAATAAGAACCTGCTGAAAGTATCAAAACCTCTCTTTTGGCTCTGGAGTCAGACAAAAGACATATGAAGCTATTTAAAAGAGACAATATTCTAAATAGCAGACTAATTTTTGAAGTACATTGCTGTCACTTCTGTGTTTGCAAGCTCCATACAGTTCTTGAAGACTGATCTTATATAAAAGGTCCTGTATTTTTAACCAAATACTATAATTTATAAAGCAATAAATCAAAAAGTATTTGTAAAACACAAACATCTTTTTGAAGGAAAAGAACTTAGGGAGAACTGAGGATAAAATGGTAGTAACATAATTTTCATCTTCTGCTAATCATGGTATCTAGATAACATATGCTGAGTCATTAGTTCTTCTTGTTGACTCTTAATTAAAAATTTTCTTTGTTCTTTTTTGAACATAGAGATTCCTACACAGACGTTAGATGAGGTCAGAGAAAAGCATTGTTCCTGTGATCTGTGACAGCTAGTTAGTGGAAACAATCTTGTAAGATAAATTTTAGCCTTTGAAACACAGCATGCTGCAAAAAAATTAAAGCAAATTCTGCTTCATTCTGATTAAATTCAATCATTGTCATAAATAAAAAGATGAGAAGAAAAAGAAATAATTCACTCACTAAAAAGCTGCATTTATTTCTCCATTGCATTTGCTTGATAAAACTACTGTGAAGTATATAAAAATGAAACACAGAATCTCATTGATATTCTCTGGTATTTGATCTCAGTAGGATATCTCTTTTTTCTCAGACATATAATCCACTTCTTACATAAAAAATACAAATACTAGCATACAGTAGGACCCACTTCCACAATCAAATGACAAATACAGCATCTTTAAACCACAATTTTGCAGCTCCAAAATTGATGGAAACAGGGAAAGCTGATGTATTTATACAGCATGACACAGAATAGGATGACATCATCATAAAAAATAGCTTAACCCTTGAGTATAAGGTCCCATCCATCTTAGCCCCAGTAGATATTCTCCTAAAAGGGAAATAGGGATGATTGCTATTTTCCTAAAAGCAGTCACACAGGTTCATCTCTCAAGGCTGTCAAGGTCCCTCTGGATGGCATCCCTTCCCTCCAGTGTGTCAACTGCAACACACAGATTGTTGTCATCAGCAAACTTGCTGAGGTGCACTTGATCCCACTGTCCCTGTCACCAACAAAGGTGTTAAACAGTGCCAGTCCCACCACTGACCGCTGAGAAACATCACTCATCATTTTTCTCCAGCTGGCTATTGAGCTATAGACAGCAACTCTTTTGAGTGTGACCATCCTGTCACCTACACAGCCTCTGGAGCAGTGCTGGACACTGGGATAGAAACCTAGAAAACCTGTACTTATAAGGAGTAGCCTGTGTTACATTAAAATTGTATTTCAAATTTCCAGTTACATCTGTTCATGGCATAGTAAGCCTGACTACTAAGACCTGAAAGCCTTTGTCTCAATCACTACAGTGGGAATAATATACTCTCTCCACAGAGTATCTTCAGAAGTGGAAAAGAAAAATACTGCGTTAAGTCTGAGAACTGTTCTCCATCTACATTTCTGCCTTATTACTGGTCACATTCTAGCCTGATACAAATTTATCTCTTATGCCATGTTCTCTCTTTCTCTGTTTTATAGACATTTGAAAAAATGCCTATGAAAGACATTCTTGGAGCGTCTTTTAAATACCTACAGCTGTTTTTATTATATAATGATATATATAATACATATATTCTCACCCAGGCAGTGAGAATTAGCACATAGATCTGAGCGAACTGATAAATTCAAAAGGTTTCCAGAGCAGAAGGAAGGGAGCAGGTTAGATATTTTTGTTTCAGAACAGGAGGATATCAGAAATTGAGCTGTAGGGCTCTTCTTATAGAGCTCCTATGAACAAGCATTTTTTTCTTTAAAGGTACTGAGAGCTCTTCCTCCTGACCTGTAATAATAGTTATTATTTTCCCTCATTGTGCACTGTATAGAATGGTATGGATTAGAAAATAAAGAGTAGTCAGGAAATGCCAGTAAGTCCCTATTTCTAGAGGACATATGTCACTCCACAGTTTTTAGTATTTGCTTTTCTAATAGCTGTTTAATTAAATTTTTTGTTTACTACATCCAGAACACATAAAAATGTTCAAGTCCTTTTGACAATTACATCAGTTTTACTCTTGAACAGGAACAGCTTTTGCAATTATAAATAATCACTCTAATTCTTTTAATTGCATCAACAACTAGAGTTTTTTCCAGCATGTCATAAAAGAATTCACACCTGTAGCTGATAAATACTGACTTTCAAGACATAATTTTTGTATGCCTTCCAAAATATCACATTCAGATAAGTGACAAAGTAATACAACCACAGGTAATGGAGTTCTGAAACCTTTGACAATGAAAACGGCACTATTCTGAAAGAAATTAATACAATTTAAAAAAAAAAGGAAAAGCAGAACAAGCACTCTATAGAATGTATAGGGGAGAGAAAATTACCAAAAAAGAGGCCTGATTCTACCAGATTTTGAGCAATTTAGAGTACTTCCTCAGCTCTTACAAATTAAAATGATACTTAAATATTCTTAATGTCTTTTAAAAATTTGTTCTGAATGTCTTGTTTCCAGAAATTTTATTAGTCATGTGTCTGTCATTTACAGCAATGTTTATTTTTTTTCTTAAGTAATAGTCTAATACACAAGTAAGATGTAAATCAGCACTTTGAGTTAGCTTTTTCTCCTAATGACTTACAAATAATTTATTCTTATTTTTTTCTCCTGCTTCATGGACAGTGTCCCATGTTGTGATACTCTGCAAGAAAGGGTTTGTCTTTTATTTCAATTCACAATAATAAGAAGTGTCAATCGGTGTCTGTTACAAACGTCAGAAGCCAGTAACAGAGCATGAATAAAAGTGTGTCAGACTTTTATCGCTTTCTAAACAAGAAGTCTACATTTAATAGTCATCAGTTATTTGGACAAGGTAAGCTAAAGTACTGGACAAACTAATCGTGTTACGATAACTGTATTTATGGAAGATATTCTCTATCAAACGAAAGCTGCTAACAGACCTCAGATCAGGGTTGCTCTACACAGCACACCTGGCAGCTGATCAATTTTAACATATCAGACACATGACATCTATTTCTTGAATGATTTGAATGTTTTGTGATCTCAGGGGAGAAGGATGGGAGGAGTCTCTGTAATAAATAATTGTAGTTTGGGCTTGGGGATTTTTTTCATTGTTTATCAACTACTCAAGAAAATTACCTGCCTGTAAGCCAATCAGTTCCCTTTGGATCTCTCAGGAATTCTCACCAGTCTTAAAGGTTAAAGTCTCAGAAGTTAGCTTTAAGTCTAGTAAGACACATCACATTCAGAATTGTATGAACTCATTCAATAATCACCTGGGTTAAGCTGTAATTTTATACTGAAATTAATTTAACGTGTCGTGGATAATCATTAGTCCTCACTTTACTTGGGATATTCAGTACTATACATAGAAAGTCAAACATTATTTCAATGATGGGGAAAATCTAATTTCTGTTTCTAGATACCTTGTGGTGAATATAGACAAGACAGATGCTTTCAGGTATGCATTCAAGAGACTGGTTGCTCCACAGGGTAAATTCCAACTATAAGAAAACATATTGCAGTGAGGGTGGTTGAACATTGAAATAAGTTGCTATGAAATTTCCACTCTTGGAGATACTAAAAACCAGCAAAAAGGATTGAGCAACCTGGCGTAGCTTCAGAGTCAGCCCTGCTGAGCTGGAAGTTGGACCAAGTGACCTCAGAGCACTCTTCCTAAATGTCCTAAATTTGCTTGCAGGGGGCGGAGCTTTAGGGCTGTGTGGGTATGGTTGAGTTGCTGTTCTATACCATACATGTCATTGCTGGGCAGCGTGATTTTGGGGAAGAGAAAAGCAGCATACCCCCATAATTGCACCGTTCTTTTCCCTCTCTTGCTCAGGAAAGGTGCCAGCTGCGATAATGCTGTGGACTGTCAGGACCAACGCTGTGGAGTCTGTCCCTCCCCTAACGCCAATCATCCCTTCCTATTCCTCCAAGACGCGGCAAACACAGCCGAGAGTGGCTCCGAGATTTGACTCCCAATAGTGGTGAACCAAAAGCAGCCACAGGGAACAAAGCAGTGATAAACCGAGGTGAGAGGAGCCGAATCCAAGCTGAGCATGAGCCCAGCAGAGTGGAGTGACCTGAGTAATCCAAAGCAGCAGTGCTGTGCGAATCGAACCAGCAGAGCAGAGCGGTCTGGAAAAGCAAGCTGCACAATGCGGATGCTCCAGCTTTCAGGGTTTTTTTTCTCATGGTTTTCCACTATCCTAGACTCAGGGACGGGGAACACTGGCGGTGGAGAGCAGCCGCCATCTTGTCTTGCCTCAGGAACAGCTGTGTGTCGCTGCCAAGCTGCGGGGATGTCCGCCATCTTGGGTTTGTCCCAGCAGCCATGCGGAACTCAGTGAACATGTAAACACCCTCTGTGTGTAAAGCACCTTCTCCTCTGTATACTTTTGTTACTAATATTGTTGCTGTTACTGTGCAATTCTTATTCCATTGCTCTTTGCTTTCAGTATATTGTTATCCAATCCACAGTCGCTGCCTTTATCCCTCTGTCACTGAAGGGGGAGGGAGGAAGGGGACTGTCTTACTTGGAGTTTAAACCCCAGCAGGTGTTAAACCACTACACTCTATCAGTCCGTAATAAACATTCCCAGACTACAAGCAATATTGCTTATAAAAGCAGCAATTATGATATACCAGTGCCTTCTTCCAATTATGTTCTTCTTAATTAAATTTCAGTCCTGAAAACCATAGAGCACTGACCTTAAAAGGTCACATATTCCATCTTCTTACTCCACAGAAAGAATGTGATTTGTACCACATTCCTGATGATTTTGAGTGTGATTTTGAAGACAATGGCAGAGACTTCACAACTGTTTAGGAAACATATCTCTTTGTTTCCCCATTCGTACTATTAGAAAGTTTATATAACTTTAATCTGCTTTGCTTGAATTTAAGCCTATTATGTGTTTATCTACTCATTCTGGACAAGATGAATAAAAAAATTATGACAAATAAAAACCTATTCCTTTCAGGAGCCTTACTCATAAAGTAATGAAAAATTCATTTTGCCCTTCATTTAATTCCAAGTCATGCTTCTCTCAAATCTGATCATATTCTTTGCTTTACCCTTTGTATACCTCTCACAGATATTAAAAAAGATTTCCCTTTATCAAGTAATAAAGGCTGTGGAGAGCCTGAGCAACCTGACCAGTGCAAGCGCACACCACTCAATCAGCTGCCCTTAGGTCCATCAGGGAGAATAATTCAGAATTACCAATATGGGATTTGCAAAAGAAACAGAGAAGGAATTCTCCCTATCTGTAAAAACTGTGAAAAACACTGGGGCTTATTTGCTACAGCCGACATTATGTGATGCCGAAGAAAGAACATTTTAGAATTGTTTAAGAGAAACTGTGGCCACATGTCAGATTTGTTATGAGATGTTTAGGAGAAGCACCAATGGAAAGGAAAGAGACGGATCTGAGTGTATTGGGGAGGAAGAAGAACAAGAAAAGGTGCAAAATTTCCCTTTTAGGGGCTTATATAAGAAAACTGTTTAACATTTTTGATTGTTGATTTGTTAACCAGATTTACAGACAGGAATACTAAGCAATGGATTTTAATGCCAGGCTGGAAGTAATTTCAGAAAATATGTACACATCTGAAAGCAGATAAGCCCTTTATTTTAATTAGTAAGAGAAAAAAAGATAAAGAAATGTTTTAGTTGAACACGAGGAACTTGACTGAGGTTCATATGATGAAAAATTAGAGTAACAGCAGCAAATTCAACACATTTTACTCTAAAAGCAGTGTCCAGTCTTACAGTTTCAAGTCACAACCAGTCAACCTAGAATTGCCCTATTATTTGAACTCCAGTAATATTTGAAGCTAAAATTCTTGGACTTTGAATCTACCTTGATATTAAACAAAGAGAAAATTGTTAAAAAATTGCACAATGCCAAGAATATGGTGACATACTTACTGTTATTGTTAAGTAAGTAATGAAACAACTTTATGAGTCTTATACAAGGATTCAGGGGTGGAAGAAGAATATAAAAAAGACAAGAGAATTATTCTGTAAGCAAACCTGCATTTTTAATATTATTATTTTTTTAAACTTGAAAGTTGTAGTATTTAGTTTATAATAGTTTGGAGCTATTTTATCAACTGTTTGCTTAGAATTTCTGCAAGGATTGAACTTCGCACTCTTTTATTTTAATTGAACATTCACTTATTTTAGCCTTATCAGAGTTTTAATAAAATTATTACAATGTGTTAAATAACATCACTATCCAATGAAAGCATAAACGTGCTTCACTTTCATTTTCGTGGTTTTAACCACTTGGTGGTCTGGGAACCCTTCATGAGTCATGAAAGAAATTAATGCAGTGAAAATTGTGCAGCTGAACCAAAGGACTTTCTTAAATTTAAGGCACTGCCTTTTTGTTTTCTTTTAAAATATCCTTATTTTCTCCAAGTGCTTAACACTTTAGGCAAAAGACAGATGGATTAGATACTTAATTTTGCAATAATTTGGTTTGCATCCCCGAATAAGGTATGAAAGACAGGACATGACCTTCATTATATTTTGAATTTACAAGTTTGGAGGCCTTATGCTCTAATTTCAAATTAATTCATCTACATAAATCAAGCACTGAAAGTCAATGTTTTTTTCTCACTGTTAAAACTGTTTGTTAAAACTGTTTTGCACTCAAGTGTTTTCTCTCCATATGTTAAATAAATAAAAATTAGCATGTTTCATTGTATAGCCAAATTCTGGAAATGGTAATATTCAAAACTACATTTAGAACAGATTTAGAAAAAAGTATAGTGGAATCATCTTAGATGTTTTACTTATATTTATGGCAGTTGCTTCTGCTAATATTTTATGTGGTTTTCTGTTATGCATATGAGCATATTGCTAACAGATACTTCTGTATACTCATGGTATGAATATGTAATTTTTCCCTGTTTGATGCCATTTATTTATGTGGTAAAAGTATGAGCTACCTCATCTCTTGCTTTGTTCTTCTGATCTGATCTAGGGGGATGAATCAGAAGTTCTGGGAAAACTTAAATGCCACAGTATACAGAGTTTTGGGAGATTTACTGGATCAGGCACAACAATGTTGGAACATAGCTGTGCTGTTTTAAGGATCAGCCTGGCCATGAAAAAAGTGCAGCTTTTATTATGTATCAGGCCACGCCAAAGAGCAGATTCATAACAGAACCCCCTAAATCACACTTGGGTTTGGGTTAAGTTTGGGAAAAGTTTGGGTCAATTATGAGCTTGATGTGATTTAGGGTACAACAGAGTTTAAATTTCTATGACTAATTTTTTTTTTTTTCCAGTTTACTACAGCTCACATACTTTCATATCAGTATATCAAACTACCTTTGTGACCTTGATCAGATGGAGCATGGAGTAATTGGATGGTCAGATACAAAGGTAGGAGGACTGTCTTAGGTTACAATGTAAGATGTAACCAAAAGTATGTATTCTATCACCATCTCCATAAGCTGTTAAAACCAAGTGGGGCAGTGTTCTTTATCTCTTCCATGACACACCCCTGATAACTCCCTCTGGGGGATATCTTCTGTTAATGGGCCATCAAGCCTCACGGCATGACTCATAAAATCCTATTGTGAAATGGTCTACCCAGGTGGAGGAACCAAGCATTCCTACCTGGATATAATCTGAGGTTTGGAACACCACAGGCAGCCCTTACCAACTGGATTCCCAGAGGACAAGAGCTACATAACCACCACTGGACCAGACCGTTCTACAGGATCACTGCTTTAACAGAACCACATCTATCACCTCAAGAGGACTGCAGCCACCATTTAATTGGACTGCTACCACCATCCTGACAGACAGGGTGTCAGGTTGTACTCTGACGCTGTCAGTGTTTCTGTACTACTGCATTTATTTTAATTTTCCTATTAAATTGTAGTTCTGATTTGGAATCTCTCACTGGTTTGCTTTCAAACTAGTACAAGGACTCAAAAAAAACCCACCAAAATGCAGCTACACAACTTTCGAGAGAGCACACAGAGCTCATGATTGCAAACAGATGGGATGCTTCTCATGGTCTTTCTCATTTCACATGCATAACAGGATCAGCCTTATTTTGTGTTTGCTTAGAACATTTATTTATAGCAAATTAGAGCTTTTGCAGAGATTGTCAGTGTTGTTCTTGGCTGTTATTTTCTGTAAATCGGAAAGTTGTATGTAATCTCATCATACTTATGTTACTTGGGGTTTAGTGGCTTTTCCTAGAACAATCTCACATAATATGGCAAACAGGATTTTGGACTGAATGGGCCACGTGATGGATTCAGTTATGCTGTATTTAATCTCCTTTTGTTAAGAAAAAATCGATCCTTTGCATTTTCATTTACTTCAAGTGCTCTCACTTCTAACGTTTATTTTGCAAAGACATCAAGAGAAGACAATATTTAATTCTGATATCTTCTGGGTATGACACTGGTTTTATTTAAATTGTGTTCTCTCAAAAAAGGTCACAATTGTTTCTCTTTCCTTTTTGTTTTGAGATGAATACAAACAGGAGAAATGAGGGTTTTGTCTTATTTCTTTGTGCAACTTGTGAATAGAAGAGTGACAAAGGATTCTTTCATGCATTAATGTGAAACTGGACCAGTTAGAGCCATACACATAGAACATTCCTGACAGAAACATCTCATTCACCAACAGCATAAGTGTTCCAATTGAAATAGCTGAAGTTCAGGATGAGATGCCTAATTTACTCTGACAGAGTTGATGATTTATCTGAAAACAAATTCTATCAAACCTGCAGGCTTCTCTCCTTAATTACATTTTAGTAAACAAGCACAAGGTCCTATAAATACTAAGAGCTTTCAAGATATTCAGTAGAGATTCTGAAAAAGGACAATAATAAATGGTTTTCAAATAAATTAAGGGAGGTGAAGGTATCCAAAATTAAAAATAAATAAAGCAAAACAAGTGCTTTTTTTTGTCTGACCTGGTTGAGAGGAAGTGATGTAAAAGGACAAATCAGTCACAAAATACTTAAAAACAATTTCAATAGGGTAAAATTAAACTTGTAACAGTTTTTATTTCAAAATTCATTATTTATTGCTCCTTTATGAGGTAGTTAAAATGCTCCATTGGAAAAAAATTTCAGAACTGAGCTCCAAAATCCATGACAGATTTGCTTGAATGATGAAATCAAGATTTCAAATTTATTAGAATTTTGCTGAAAAATACCCATATTATCTTTCTCTGTGTTTTTAAGAAAACTTCTTTATAAATTCTTCTTGTCAGTAGGCTAGAAATAACATATATTTCACAATATTAAAGTAATGTTAGAACACAGAGTGGAAGTGTCATAGGCTTAAAAAAGCTAACAGCAGCTATGCTAGGAGTGATAAGGGTCATAGAGACATTTAAACAAATTGATAGGATATACACAGAAATTAATGAGTCCTATATTTAGGAAATAAAAAAGTTCCGGTGTTCTGACAGGTTTTAGCTGTATATTTTAAATTAGGTCTCAAAATTTATAGTAGTAGTAGAATCTGAATGATTCAAACAGGAATAAAAATCAAATGTGCCTTTTCAATCAAGTTTGCAGGTTAAAGAACTGCAAGAACCATTAATGTTTTCATTAGTGACCCTGTCATTCTTTCTCGAATGTCATCGCAGCATGTATTTGCCTATTTTCATTGACAGTGTTTCTGAACAAGGTTTGTCATTATGAATCTCACATAAGATGCCCTTTTCTAGTCTGCCAAAGTGCATCAAAGTTTTACAATAGTAAATCAACTTATGATAAGCGGCTGCTGCTCAGCAAAGGTTCTTTATGCATTTTCTGTGTAAGAATATTTTCTTAATAGTTTGAAAAATTCTGAATTATTAAGCAGTGCAATAACCATTTGACTAATACATATAAATTCTTGGATTGAAAACTCAATCCCTACCTGCTAAACTATTCCTTTATCAGCATATAAGCACACTTATTTCTCTTAAGAAATTACCTTGACTTGTAATATCCTCATGACACTAGATATCCCAAAGTGACTGTCATCTTTTTGAAAGCTTTCTGCTAGATCAAAGTACAAGATAAAACTGAAATTACATCAATGAAATGAACTATTCATATGGAACTAATCTTTTCAGTAAAATCTTGATGAATAAAGTCACTCTTTAAAAGCCTTCTGAAAAAAATGTATTGATTTTTTTGTTGAAATTTGCCAAGGTTTATGCTGTGAACACATTTAGTCTCCTTTTGCAACTTATGATAAAAGTAAAAATGGTCAAAAATATGAGCAAATAAAACTTTTGTTCCTAATATATGCTTAGAAGACTTTGAAGTTGGCACATATAATATCAAATATTTCTGCACAATAGATAAAGGCAGAAATATCCCTGAAAGCAAACACAATGTTGTCAGAACTCCTTATGGTAAACTTCCAATTTTTTTGCTTCATTGTGCAGACCAGGTGCTATTATTTTTATTCATGATTTTTTTTAACATGGCATGACAAGCCCTGATATTTTTTAAACTCCTTGCAATGCTTTTCATTACAGTAGATGGGAAACATTGACATTTTAATTTCATTTAATATGCCTGTTAACAAATCTGTGTGGCAGTCCACACAAACATCTAACTGCCAGTCATTTCACAGTTTAACTGTACACAGATTTTACTTGAGATTATCCTCTAACACTGCAGACATAACTGGATACTGAAGACTTGCTTGCTTTTATGAAAAATAACTTAAATATTATAAACATTATTTCAAACATAGTCTTCTGTAATACTTTACCCCATGCAAGTTACTTGACAGTAGTCAGTATGTTTTACCTTGGTCTATAAATCTGCTATGATTCTTGTGCATGCAGAATTGTAGCTACAATTGCTGTATTCACAATTATTTCCATTTGCATCTATATTTCCATCTATTTACTAAATAGTGTAAATCATCTGCTTGTAAATCACAGTTGGAAAATCAACTGTAGTTCACATGCAAAACTGAGAAAACAGTCACATTGTCAGTCCTCAACCAGCCAGCATTTGGGAATAAATTTAGGGAGAAAAAAAATTATTCATTTTAAAGGCAGATACCTAATTGAAATGTCTGATTTAGATGAATTCATCTTGTAATTCACATCTAGTGAATGGAGAGTTCTACCTGTACTCATTCAGAAGGCTGTTTGAGCATCTAATTTCTCTGTTCTCTGAAAGGATCCTCCACTATACAACAAAAAAAACTAGGATTAATTATCTGAAAATAGTATGAAGTGTGCCTCCTTATCCCAAAGCCATAATAAAGCCAATGTTTTACTATTTTGCTATACATTCATAAATCTGGAATGACGAAGGGGGTTTGGTAGGTCTCATGTACATACATGTTTACAGCAATCAAAACAGGTAAGAATTACACATGTAATTCCATACAGAGCTCTCTTAGCCTCTCCTCATAGGAGTGAGGTTCCAGTCCCTCACGTATCTTTGTGGCTCTCTCCAGTATGTCCGTGTGTCCCTGGCACTGAGGGGCCCAGAACTGGACACAGTGCTCCGGGTGTGGCACCGCTACATCTAGTTACAAGGGAAGGACCATCTTCCTCAACCTGCTGGTAATACTTTGCTCTATGCAGCCTATTCATTCCTTCACAACCAGCAAACAGGAAACTATCATCTTATTATTTACAATGTTCCAAAAGTAAACAGTAAAGCATCAAAATTATTAATTTAATATACAATCTCTTTAGAACACTTGATAAATAGTTTGAAAACATTGGCAAGAGAACTAAATACTGCAACAACTTTCACAAATAATTTTCAGGAATTTTAAGTTTTATCCACATTCTTCAGTACAGAAAAGTAAAAGCTCAAAAAACCCCTCAAGATTAATAAACTGGTAATGTCATTATAATTCTCAAAGTAGGAAAGTTTAATGAGTATAGTGTTTTAAACATCATAAGTAAAACTTAATGTCTTCCTTGCACTAAAAAATAGATCAAATTGTTTATAGAGTCTCTTTCCTTTGGCTTTCTGACCTGCTCTTTTTAAAATTCTTAAAATATTTGAAGATAGTTACCGTTGGTGTGTGTACAGCAATGATCATACAACCTTTAAACAATAACCTCTTTGTTGTGAGACTTTGATGTTTTGTTTGCAGCAGTAACTTTCATTTTAACAGAAACTAAGAAAAACATTACAGACTAAGCAACCCATTCTCTAAAAAGCACTATAAAACAAACTAGGATCCTAAAAAAACCGCATTAGATTCTGAACATTGACAACCACTGCAAGTATGGTTTTCAGAATACACCTTATTATTCAAATAAAGCTCTGCATTTGTCACCGGGCTTGCCCTATTTTAAATCTCAGTCCTCAGACACAGACTGCTTTGCAGCTGTAAGCTTTTCACCTGGAATAGCTGTACTCTGTGCAGTGCTACAAGACACATCCAAACTGCTCCATAGTGATGAATACAAAACTAAATGTAAAGACATTCACTGCTTGAAGCTCAGAAATGGAGTAAGTGCAAGTCTTGGAAAGCTGGAGGAGTTCTGACTTTATTAGTAAGCAGTAACACAAACTTACTGGATGCTTACTACAAAAAACCCACAACCCCCCCCATATTTTATAACTTACTCACTTGAGTACAGCATCAGTGCACCAAATGAATCCCAATGACAGCAAGACAGATTGACAGTGTTCAGTATTTTCAGCTGAGTTGTGATTTCTGATTGCACTTGCTGAGCTTTATATTCTGTATATTTATTTATATGTATATTTATTTATATGTATATTTATATATTCTGTATATTTATTTATATTCTGTATTTATATTCTAACATATTTTCATAATTTTTATTGACACATTCACATACACAGAGGAGTTGTCACCTGTTTTACCGTCTTAGAAATATCCTTTTCTCACAGTACACTCCATAATGAAGCAGCAGTTTTCTTTATTTCTAATCAAAGGAAAAGATCATAGCTACCTCAATCAATGACAAAATTTACCGTATATGCCACAGGACACTAAGGATGGATTTTAACTTCAGATTATGAAACCTGAATTTCTGTAACCTAATGTAGGTGAGTCAGCTTCTAAACTTAAATGATGATTTAGCCAGAACAGCCTAGAAAGACATTTAGCTCAATTTGAAGTAGATACCTTAGGTGGGATTCAGCTGATTAAACACAGACATGTATCTTCATTTGAGATACCATGGGGCGTCAAAGACACCTACAAAGAGCTGATACATCAACTCTTGCTATAAATTGGAGACCTAAGTGAGTTATGACAATGATACAACCTAATGTCTCAGGATTCTATCTGAACTGGTTCACACACAATCAGTTCAACAGCTTATTCATAACTGTGTCTGCAACTATTTTCATTGAGGATAATGGCTCACAAAGAGTCAGCAGCTGATGAATCATCAGCAAATACAGTTAGTACAACTGGTGGAGATTATTAGTGGCCTAGATGAAGAGCTCATGAGCATATAAAAGCCTGGAAATAGCTGACAAATACTGACATGTTAAACCACTCTTGGGTGTCTTGGTGCTGTTGCTTCACCGGCCATATCTAGACTTAAGTCCACTCCTGAGAGCATATCATCGCATGAATAAGCAGTTTTCTAATGTTCATCTTTGCCCTGTTGCCTGCTGTTTATCCTTTTGTCCACCTCTACATTCCCCACCTTCTGCTTTTCCCTTAGATCCTAGCCAGAGAACAGACACTTTGGGACTAACTGCACTGTCCCACACTGTGCAGTCACGGGAACATAGAGAGCATCACAGGCAGCTCAGGGCTAATCCTGGTTCACCTCCTGAGAGTGCCTGTTCTAGCCTGGAGATTTGACATGATCAAACAGGCAGACTGAGCCAGAGCCAGCCGCTCTATTCATAAGATGGAGAAATTAATAATTTTTGCTATCCTATATGATGGCTGCTTTTCACTGGGTTTTTAGATATTGGATTCTTCAACTCCTTACATACTTTGACGTCTAAAATTCCTTTAAGAACAAAAAAAAAATAAAGAAAGGCTCTGGTCTGCACGAAATAAATTGAACATACAAAAACCATCCTGCAGTTCTCATTTCTTTGATTATTACAGCTGTTACAAAAATTTTGTACAAATCTTTTTTCCACACTGAATTGCAGTACGAAACAAATCCCTTCTGGGAGGCACTCTATCAACAAAGGGACATTTACTTTAATAACATTGGCATAGTTTTGCTTTCTATTTTGTTGTTGTTGTTTTTACTTCAGAAAACATTTTTTCCCATACTCTTCTTACACATTGCTGGGAGAAATTTTTCTGAATTACAGGCCATCAGCAGAAAACAATCTGAACAAGCTGACATAGGTTAAGAGCTCACTAATCAGCTGTCTACATATAATCTGCTGTCACTGTTCTATCTCTTCCTGAAGTGCATAAAATACTAGATAAAAGACTAAATGCACTTTGCTTCTATTTTAATACCACTCACACTAAATATCAGGCCCTTTTTGAAACCTCTGTTTTTCCACAAGCTTGTTATCTACTGTCATCTGAAACATAATATTACACAAGCCAAATCCATTTTCATTCCTTTTAAGTGAAGTCAAATACGTGCCAATTAAAAAATATGGACTAGGGAGATAAATGCTTGAGATGTTTTCAAATGGCTCTTCGACCACATTTGGAGGTTGCTATGGTGAAAACTCACCTGTAGTGCAAAGGGAACAGGATTCAGCATTCTTTTCTGTATGAGAAATAATACCTTTTAAAAGGGAAGTAACAATACTTGCCACTTTATTTTCAGAATTTTTAGGTATATTTTTATTTCTGATACTTGCTCCTGATGCTTCTCGCACTAATCCTTGATAAATTCAATCTAATGAGAGAGATGTAACATAGGAGAAGTTCTGTTATAGATTTCACTTTATGTTAACAATAGGTAGAATTTTTATAATCTTGTTAAATTATTGTTTTCCAAAATGCATGGCCTGGATAAATGACACTGAACAAAAAATTAAAATTTATTTAATTTTCTTGCTCTGTTTTCAACTAATATAGTAGCTAAAAATATCATAATTAGATCTTAAAATATTTGCACTTTTGGTTTTTTTAACAGTATTATTTACTTTTTTTTTACTATCCATGTATGTAGTGTTCTGTGTAAAAACAAGGTGATTAATGACTGGTATGTTTAAGATGTTTCTGTAGTCAGTATGTTTCTGTAGTCAAAGGAAGGGTATGATACTCAACTCTACGTCATTGATGAACACTAGGAAACATTGAGTTCTCATGGATAAATCAGAAGTGAGTAAAAAGGAAAAGCAGAAAGCAAATAAGTCAAAATAGTGTGATGCAGAAGGTGCTTTTATTCCTGTTAGTGAAAGCAATTTGAGTTCAAATGATTTTTTTAATAACTATTTTGATGTCAGAAGCTGACATTCTCATTTCTCTCACATTCTGTGCATAAAACTGATATACATAATTTGAGAAAATATTACAATAGAATGTTTAAATGTTATTTATAAAACAAGGGAGGTATTCTTATACTTATTTTTAGCACCTGACTTATAAAGTCTGCTACTGACAGTGACTCAGAACCTGGGAATTTCCCTGTTTTGACAATGAGGGAAGCAAAAGTAAAAATAACCTTTAAATTTAAACTTAAATTAGATGCCTAAACTTAGGTCCTAATTATTAATATTTCTCAGAATTATGAACAGTGAGTATACTTAGAATACATTTACCATTTATGGAGAACATTCTGCTCAATTTATGGCTCTTTCTGTTCATCTTATTTAGCCTGCTCCATGATTAGTCACTGGAGAAATTAACAGTGTGACTAAAATCTTTTAGTGACTGTATCATTCCCAGTGATATCTCACAGTGGTAGCAAAAATCAGTAAACAGACATGTAAAAACAAATACCTCTGCCTCTCTGTCTGAGGCATGCTCCTATTTATACAATTGTTCAAAGAATTAGACATTTGTGTTTGTAAAAGTTCCTGAGATAATTTCTTTTCAGACAGCATTATACTTATTGCAGGTACCAGCATATAGAAAGACTTAAATTTTTCATATTTTAGGATTCTGCATTTGGGAATTACAGTCTATGAATAACATGACCTAATCACTTATTTGGGGAATGGAAAAAAAAAAAAAAAGAACAACATGGCTTAAATTGAAATGGATAAAGCAGGTATAGGATGCCCTTCTAGACGCTTTTATTTTTCTATGGTTTTGGTCAACTCTGTTGGATTTACATCTTCATGGCACAGTTTGTTTTGCATGCTATCCTTTGGCTGATATAGAATAGCCTGAAGGAGTAACTCTCTGTTGCAAATATATATATTGTCAATCCAAGTTATCTCTCAGCATTTCTCACAAGCCTGCTGTAATGCAATCTGTCTTCATGTCAGCTGGACACTGCTTCCCCTAAGCACCGCATCAGTCTTTCCACCATTCTGTGATTTTTTAAATGTAAACCATAAGATTAACAGCCATGATAAAATGTATAGGACAGGTGGTACTGCTCTCTCCATTCAGTCAGGAAGAAAAAGCTCATTAAAAAAAGGGCATTATGGCCAGTGTTTCAGAGGGGCCAAATCTGTTCTTTGTACCTGTACCTGTGCCTTGTATGATAATACTTTTAGGAATTTATTTGATCACAGAGATGAACAGACATGTCCAAGTTTACTCATGCACAGGCATAATCTTCTATGGTAGAATCCAAAGAGAAGATCCATCAGAGTGTGTGGAGAGAAACATTACAATCTCCACTCCCTAAATGCTCATTCACATTTTTTGTTAGAAAAACTGTAAGACCCAGAGATAAAAATAGGCTTCTCAAATCTTAGGGATCAATTATTTATGGTTCTGACAGTGACATAGTGCTATCAAACTTAATTTTAAGAACAAAGAAAACCAAACCTGTATATTAACACCTATAACTTAAGAGATGCTCTCTTTTAGGATAAAAAAGACTATTCTAATGATTCAGGAGGAGTGTAGGCTATGCCTTGATAATACAAGCTGTAGGCTGTTTTCCTTTTTCCATAACTCCTGCTTTCAACATTTCAATTCTTTACCACTTCTTCCCTCTTTCCCTTGTCTGCTTCCAACTTTTTGTTAGTTCACAGTTTTACCGACTTCTATTATGTCAGTTCTCTGCCATCTAATTTCCAGACAAAAAGTTTCTCTCTCCAAGCTTACTCATTTGTTATGTGAAAGCATTCCATTCCTTTTATCTTTAAATTACTTGAATAAAAGTACATTAACATGATTTTCAGTATTCTTTGGAGCCAATAGAAGGGTGTGCTACATTTTCCCTTGCTCTTTTGGTTAAGAACTCTACATATTACAGACTCTGGGTATTTTGGGGAGGAAATGAATTTTCTTTTGGAAGAGAAGGTGACAGAGAATCAAGTTTGGCTTTTTTAAAATAGATTTTAATTTGGTGCTGCTTATTCATTAGAGTAAGTTAAAAAATTGTTCAAAACCAATTCTATGCTTTATCACAATTAAAATGAATTACTGAAACCATGGTTTAAAGACAAATGTTTCTAGACAAAAGTACCAATTTATTTATTTGTTTGTATTATAGACATAACTTGTGTCTAGAACTGAGATTCATTCAATATTCATTCAAAAAGCAATTTCTAAACAAAAAAGGCACAAAACATAGACTAAAGGACCTGCATATATATTTTGATGCAAACACATAAAAATAATAAGTAGATAGAAATATATAAAAAGATTTCATATCTATTTAATCCTACCAGTTTCATACTACTGGAGATTAAGTAATATTTATATTTTTTATTCTGTTTCTAATACTTCAATAAGGTTTTAAAACCAAACAGAAAATGAAGAGACACTACATAAATTAAGGATTCTATTGGATATCTTTCAAAGACATTATGCTAATTTTCCCAAGAAGAAAGACAGAGAAGGATGTGCCAGACTGAAAACATCAGTTCAAATAAATGATTGTCCTGACACATAAAACTTCAAGCAAAATTGCATATTCACGACTAAGGAAGGATGTTTAAGGAGTAATGATACTCATGTAAGATTTAGAAAGCCCTAGGTGAACTTTCTCTTCTGAAAGATTGCATTAGTAGGACAGCTACATAAATTTGAAGCTCAATTTAAAAACAAGAAAAAGGAATGAAGCACCCAAAGTGTGACTTCAGTGGAATTTAAATACCCAGTGCTCAAATGCTGTTATTAAAAATCTGTGCAAACTAATGCTCAGCACTGAAGAGCTAAAAAGGTTCTTATTTGTATGTTTCATTAGTTAATTGTTTATTTTACTTGAGTGTTCAGCTGATATTCTTCTTCTGCATGTGTCTTCAGTCCTGAAAACCAATTAACAATTTGGCACTCAGATCATTCAGTAGTGATCCAAAAGTTCGTTGTTCTATCATTTAGGTCTTAATTGTGTGGAAACACCAGTTAGAGCCACAGCTTTCCTTCAAAGCATGGAAACAGGAAGACATGGCTACTTTTATGCAACAACGCTGTGATGTAGCAAATCTGAATAAATTCGCTTTTGTGCCTGAGGGAAACCTACATTTGCAATCTCCTTCAGAATATTTTAACTGTTTTGATATAAGGACACTTTCAACCTTTCCTGATGAATTTTTATGAATTTATAAAGAAGAACGCAAGTTTATTTGGTTAAAAATAGACATAAAGCTGTAACCTAGCATAGCCAAAATAGGATTAATTTTTGAGTCCCTTCTCCACAGCCTCTTTAGACATTTTACAAGAGACAGGCTTTGAATGAAATACCAAAGCAATTTTGAAAACTCTGGACAGACCTAAATATAAAGTATAACTTCTAGATATGAGACAAGTAACAGCATGAAGCTGACCTACTGATTAGGTAAAATGAATATTTCTACAAATAAGTCTTCTCAGAGGCTGTTCTGAAAATCCCACTTGTTCAACATGATTCCAAGAAAAAGACACAGGAAATGTCTTTTGTCCAGATTGGTGGGCAGTGGCCACTGGAAAGCCCAGTATAAATGCAGTAAGTTCTTTTCAGTAAAGAAAATATGGTTTGGGTTTTTTGTTGGTTTTTTTTGTTTGTTTGTTGGTTTTTATTATTAAGTTACAGTTAACTGAATTTATTAAGGATTTTGACAGCCTAGATTGATTTTAAGAACATTTCTAACTTGCAATTTTTTTGTTGAAGTTGGGATTTAGTACATCAACAAATGCCAACATTGCAATCTGGATTTGATCAATGTAATGAATTGTAATGATCAATGTAAGGAACTGATGCTATATCTTGAACAATATCCAAAGTAGAAGAAAGAATCAGACATCAATTAGATATGTTGGATGTGTCTAACTTTAGAATGTTAAACCACAGAAGATCCTGTTTGAAATTCTAGACATGGCCTTAATTTACTTGTAATTATTCTCTTACAGATCTGTAAAATTGTAATTAATGCTCCCAGTCTTTGAGAGATATCTTATTTTAATGTAATTTTCTTCCTAATAGATGGACCAAAGATCATTTATTCTGTATCGTTTTACATACTAAGAAATATCCAATATCTGCTACAGGCAGCCTACTTATCCTGTACTTGAAGCTTTAGCAACACATATGTCTCCTCAAGCATAATTTCACCAGTAACTAAAAATGTCCTTATAAAACCAATATTTAAAAATAATAAAAGTTAATAGCAAAATACATTTAATAGTACTGAAGCCAAAGTGGGTATTACTAAATTGTCATTAAATTGTTCTGTGTAATTGAGCACTTTAATAATAATTATACCATTCAATCTTTGTCTACCTTAACATTGAAGTATGCTAGAAATGTTTGAACTGCAGAATGTTTCACTTTTTGCTGACCATAGGCATATTAAAGTTAGATGCTTGCCAAAATTAGTTAACTCGGCTTCCTCTGTGTGAAAGGAGACAGGGAGGAAGTATTTGCCCTAGTGTCCCCACACAGCTGTTAGAAGGAAATGTCCTTTGCTCAGTTTGAGATTTATGTATCTAAGTGGAGTTTTCTGCATGCAGGTGGTCTATGAAGAGGTGCTTAAGATCCTGTTTGCATCTAGAGAAGATCTAGGGCTCATTTCCCTTTCCTAGATATCCTTAAGCATTAAGGAACAGTTATATATTCTAGGCTATCCAAAACTTCCACATGGATTTTTCAGCAGTGACATGGAGACCTTTAGAGCCCTGTGACCTTCTAGAGCATCAACCTCCTCGCAGCTATGTGTCAGCAAATAAATCAACCTGTTAGTGTCATTTTCAGAAGACTGAATTATCCCTGAGAGGCTGCAGTAGCCACTCCACTGAGCTCCCAGGTCTTCCATATGTCTAAGCAACACACATAGATAGCAAGTAAAATGCCAGTAGATGGCATTATATCCCAAGAACTTACATAGTGATTTGCATTAAGAAATACCAAAGTCAAGCACTCAGTGAACCACTTAGTTACTGCAAGTCTTGTCTGCATGGAATTTTATTTGCTTAATTTCAGGAACGTGATTCAAGAACCTTTAAGCGGAGATACTCTCTGTGTTGATTGTTTGAAACAAAACCTTTCCCTGAACAGTTGAACTTAAAGTACTGGACACACTCTGTATTATTTTCAGCTTTCTGACTGGTTAGGTACCTGTTTCAAAGCTCTGCCCAACCCAATTTCAAGAAAGTGATACCTACCACAGAGACTTCTTTGATCAAACTTCTCAGACCATGCTGAACCTACATGGATCTGGACATAAATGTCCTTGATTACGCATTTCTGTTTCCCAGAAGAGACCAGCTACAGGCATAAAAAAATAACTGAATTATGTAGAAGCCACAAGTGTAGGCTCCAGTTTTTCCTTGACTTTTCTTTTCACTGAATTTGACATTTGGAGTACAGTACCAGTCTGAGATTCAGCCGAAAGTCAAAATTTTCTACCAATCTATTCCAACTATCTGGAGTCAGCCTTGCGAATCTCACTTGAGAAGCTGAGTGCTAAAATACAGACATTTGTAATACTGAATATCACCTAAGTTGTTTTGCTGAATGCCTGTCCAGCACTGCTGCTAATGGGATACAATTAGTTCCAAGAGTTAGTGAATAGTTCTGAGCTTGGAAAGATTGATACATATGTCACTACTATGAAGTTTCTCACAGTGTATGACCTTGTCTATACAGATCTTTCTTGAAGCTATTAACTGCAATCCCAGGGGATGTTCATCCTTTCCTGAAATAAGTAAAAACAGAATTATGAGCTAAAAATATTGCTGTAGAAGGTAGCTGACATGAGAAAGTATGAGGACAATGGACACTGAGATAAGACTTCTTTCAGTAATAGACTGAGAAAAAATTAAACCCCCAGAAATAGACCCAAACTGGCACATGACACAGATTGTGAACAACAGCTCAGTCGTGTCAGGGCTGCTCTGGCTGCTGACTCCAAGTAGCCCCCAGTGCCAGGTTGTGGAGGATGTGTAAATCCCAGTAAGGCAGCTGGGGCTGCTGGACCCTGCTACTCCTGCAATGGGAAGCAATGGCTGGGGAGAAGCAACTACATTGAGGTGCAATGTATCACCCTCTCCAGAAAATACGACTTGCTGAGGTAAAAGTCTTCCTACCTCCCTTTCTCCAATCCATCCAATTAACTTACCTTACTTTTTGAAATATTTCCTTTTTTCCTTGGTGAAACCCCACAGAGTCTCACTTAGAGGTATGCTGGCTGGGTTTGATAAATGCCATCAATTATTAACAGAATTTTCACGTTGAAAAGTCTACTGTTTATTTCCAAAAGAGCAATGCTAAACTGAAACATCTAAGGAAGGATTGCCACTTGCTGAGACTGTTGGTAGAAACACTGCCAGTAGTAAAGGAAACACAGAGGAATCACTGTTGTTCATAAATAATATACACAAAATGAAAGCAAGAACTAAGACCTGTGCAAGTCATACTAAGCAAAATTACATTTTATCATAAAAGTTGGTGAAAAAAAAAGGCTCAGTTACTATGAAAAGGAAAACCATTTAAAGTTGGATCTTCTGTTACTGTGGTAAAAGCAACGTATTGCTATTTCACCTTTTTTTTTTGAGAAGTGAGAAAAACATGAGTGGTTTACCACATAAACAAAAAAAAAAAACCAGGAAAAAAAGCAGCAGTTAGCAAGGATATGTCCTCACTGGTAAAAAGGCTAATTTAAAAAATAATATACTTAAAAAAATAAAGCAGAAAGACAGTATTTTCCAAAATTTAACTCTAATTACATTATCATAAATACAAATAAATCCCATTGACTTCAATAGCTTACTGTCATTATCTAAAAGTTTTTGTACCTTCTCCTTCTGCAATATAAATATGTAGATTCTTTAGTCTATAACAGTATAAAACTATATAGGATGCCCTTCTGGAAAGAGAGGAAGAATTGACTATTTGCTGGCATTCCTTAATGCACTATCTGATACTTCGAATTTATCAAAGTAAATATGTGGAATATTAGAATTTGCATAGAGTATTGTATAACATAAAAAGAATAAGCAAAAATAAGTGCCAAAAATTAGGAAAATTTGTTTAATAGTGTTGAAATCTGTGAAGACCAGACATTGGATGAATTTAAAAGCTATGGATTTTACACTCCTTCCATGACAGTAAAAACTCATACAATGTAAACAAATTTTTATTGATTTCAGACTGAACAGCAATAATTACTGCACCTTTGTGGACAAAGATTTATTCTTGACTTTTACAAGATCTGTAATCAAAAAAAAAAAAAATCCAAATAATGTGCATTTCATTTATTCATTTATTTAAATTGAGATAAATGTGCTAAGTAAAAATATTCTACAGTCTGGTATGACACAGATCTCAACTACTTCCTTCAATCAAAAAATTAGTTCAATTGATTCCCTGCTGCCTTTCTTAGATGAAGCCACAACCCAAATTAAAATATCTTTAAGCCACACCTCACCATTTCCAGGGCAAAGTAATGCTAGTAAATGATAGAAATCTGGGTATTCATTACAGATATCCACATCCTCACACCTACACAGACACACATGTATCCACATATAAAATACTAAGCTAATAAAAACATGCACCTAATTTAACTTTTCCTAAAGTATTTCAGCTATTCTCTCACATGTATTTCATTGCTTTTGTTATTTAGTTACAATACCTACACACTTCTATATTCTGGTCTCTAATACTGCAAGATGAGTGACTTTTTAGGCATTGACCCTTAAGCAAGCCGTATGAAATGGGAAAGTAACGAGGTAGGAAGCGTAAAAAGACTCAAGTTGTGTTATCTGAAGTAAAACACAATCCCTTAATGGGAAATAAGCCAACCTTTTGCTCTACTGTCATGGTCATATAGTCTTGGGTCATCTTTCCTCCTCCCTGGTTCCTCAGGTCTATTTCTGTCCTTTTTGTTGCCACTTGCCCAATCCCTTCCCTCCTCTGTTGTAGTCACTCCCAAAGCCTCTGGTCTTCTCTCCCTCCAGTTTTTAGTTTATGTAATTGTAACTATTTTTGCTTATTAATTACACCAGTGAATATTAATAATTTACTCAGTGAATATTAGTAATTTACCAATCTGTCCTGCTTTGTTATTTTTCACATATTTTATGATGGAAAGAGGGTGCAGTGGCAGAGCGTCTGCTTTCAGAGACCCATCACATGTGATGCAAAGCTGAAATGAACCTCTCAACATCCATCCATTAACTGAAAAATTTTCATATTCTGCTCAGTATATGTTTACACTTGATCGATATATACATTTAAACTAAGAGCAATTCCTGGGCAATTCACACGATGGGGAAAACTATTGCTTTCATAAAGAATATTATTCAAAATCCAGCTCCATGAACAACCACAGTAGTAAAAATTTTGAAACATTAGGAAAATAATAAATAGAATACATAAAATTTATTTTTAACAGATATGAAATCTTATTGAACAGTATGTTGTGAAGGCTACAAACACTGAGGAAAATAGTAACTACTGATTAAAGCAGATCACTGAAATACAGTTGGTTATAACTACGTATTTTCTAATTAAAGTATTTCTGTAGAAATCTTATGTTGCTCAAAATTTGTATGGAAAACTCACATAAAAGCATCTGACACAAATTACATCCCACATATTTTGAAATATAAGCATATTTAATGGTGTTGAAGTCCTTCATTAACATTTTGTGTTCTTCAGATTTGCACCTGACAAACTCAAAGTATTTCAGAGATCATATTAGGGTCATGCTGAAGACGACTGCAGTCAATGGAATGGCAATGGAATCACCAGGTCACCTGCATGGGTCACCTGTGACCCGCTGCACCCACAGGACTGGGCTGCAGGGAGAAGCCAGGGAAGGGAAGGTGCAAGGGAGGTGTCACATGGGGAAGGGCACTTTGCAAGTGCATTTCAATTTGTGTGCACATCCATGTAGGCATTCTGCGTGAGGCTCACAAGGGACTTACACCACGGCGTGTAAATGGTTGGAAGACACAATTTGTTCTCAGTGGCAGGCTTCACTGGGAATTGAAAGTGCTCAGCATCTTGCAGGTCTGGACACAGAGGCTGCTTTACTTAGAACATATGTAACATCAGAAAGAGGAGTGAAAAACTGTGCACAGTGTTTGACTACAAAATATACATAAATCCAGTGTAGTTTTCAGTTTTTCTGAAGCTGGCCTTAAACAGATCACGTATATGTACACAGAATATATGCCTAAAGTGCAGGCATTTCATTACTGTCAGACATTAATAGATCAATTTGCTTGCATGTTCCCTGACAAAAGAATACAAAATTATTTTAGCCAGAGTCTGCTATTGTAGCTGGTATCATGGAACTAACGGAGAGTGAAGCTGTGACACTTCCTAGAGCTAGCCAAAGGCATGCCATATGGAATAGTAAGGCAATGCAACCAAGATTGTAATGCAGGGAGAAAAAAAAAAAATCTATCTAAGCTAGAAAAATGATGCATTGAGTTGTATCTGGTAGTTAATTCCACATTTATGAAGGGAAAGGAAACCATAGATGGTAAAATATTCAGAAATGTGTAGGTTAATGCTCAGGATACTGCGTACTTACACATTCATCTTCAAACTGGTGAGAAGGCTTGAGATATTTCTGAGAACTTCTGGGGCAAGACATTTTTTTTTACTGCCAAGTAATCAGCATAAATTATAAATCCAATTTTCTTTTATAATTAGTATTTTAAAACAGGAATACTGCAAAATCAGTATTATTGACCGTAACAGGAAGAGAAGGCTCTGACGTGGCAATGGAGAAGGGGGTTGCAGGGGAAGCAGAGAGTTGCACATTCCCCTGTGTCACTACAGCAGTCCCTGAAGCTGTCCCCAGAGGGCTCCTCAGCCACCTCAGTCAGTGACCAGAGGCACACAGTCCCCTTCCAGCAGGTAGGAGACATTTATGGCACAGGGCCCCTACAAACATATCCATGCCACAGAAACAAAAACTGCTCTATTAGTACAGGGATCTCCTGATTAATGCTTCTCATTAAAAAGTAACCAAGAATCCTGTAAAAGGCTGTTTCCTAGCATAGAGAACCTTGTTTCTGCACATCATATGACAGCTTTTCCAGGAAAAATGGTTAAAATTTCATTTACTTCTGTACAGCACATATTTATGTCTCATATCACTATCATGGAATCATTAAGGTTGGAAAAGACCTCCAAGATTATTGAGTGCAACCCCCTCAACCCAAAACTGCCAGGTACACCACTAAACTAAACTAAAATATTCTCAAGGACCACATCTTGATGTGCTAAATGTGGTTCAACAGAAACCAGCAGAAAAAACTTGCAGGCTACATAAACCTACCTAAACCAAAATCAGTGACAGCTAATCAGTTTTGTTACACTGTGTGTCATTTAGCTTTCATCTTGATGACACCACACAACAAAACAAAAGGGAAACTAAACAGATTGTCAGATTCTTTGTATATAAATGACATACATTTGAAGTTTTTTGTGTGGTAGAGACACACCAATTCAAACTTCTTAAGAAAACAAACGCATTTTTATGTATGATAATTCCAATCATATACTGATTGGAAATTATACTAGTGAATCTTTATTTGGCTTAACTTGTATTTACTGCTTTATATCAAAAAAATAAGGTATACAGCTGCTCAGAGCAATTATGCAAACAAGAAAGAATGTTCTCAGCTGTGCTCTTTAGACCCCTCTTACCAAGAATTAGCATATATAATAACATTAATTAGGAAATGTCAGAATGCTTTAATGATAACAAAGATAAAATCATATGACAGAATTACATTGTACTATAAATAATTTTACTAGACCATTTTCATTTTTGTTTATATATAATTTTTTTTCTTGTGAAACTGGGAGGAGGGCAAATATCTGATCAGTATTTCCTGCTAGCTTGTCTTTCAGACAGCACAACCATGGATATCTGAGAAATTAATAGTTATGCATACAGACAAAAAAATCAGCATTGATGGAAAGATAGATCCTTTTCAATCTCTTATATTTCAATTTAAAGTGCACAGGCTGTCCTATTACAATTTTAAAAGGATTGTCCTACCACCCTTTCGATATGCTAGGAAAAAAATGGAGCAAAAACCATTTAGCTTAGTTTCATCTCTGATACATAAATGTACTAATGGGTACATTAAGGCTAATATCTCTTGAATTTTTAGATTTTTTTCATGTATTGTATATGTATGTAACTATACAGTGTGCATTGATGCTACAGCATGTAATGGTCCAGCATGTGCATTTAATACTGCAGTAGGCAATGGCAACTTACCCATTTGTTTAGCTAATATAGCATGTTAGCCATTTCTAACTTATTTAAATAAAAATACAGCATATTATTTAGACATTAGTTTCCTTCTCTCCTTATCCTATCTTGAAAAAAAGTCAGTCATTATTTGTTTCTTATAGGAAAAGTTGTTTGGATAGATGAATACATAGTAATGGGAAAACAATCCATCCCATGTGTACAATGAGAAATTAGAAGATTAAACTGCCTATTTACAGTGTAAAAAGTGGTATTTCTTTATGGAGTACTAATCACTGAAGCTCTTGATCAAATGATAAAGATGTGATGGGGAATTATTTATAGAATGAGAAGAGATTTCAGTGGATTTGGTCCAGAAGCTCAGAATAACTTGTCAGTAAACACAGCAGATACATTTTTATGACCGTGGATAGACTGAAGTTACAAATCAACAGAGAGTATGGAACAATATTATCTTTTATGACATAGAATATTTACAGTTAGAAGAAGAATTTTTTTACTTCAGCACCAATGAATTTGATATTACGTAAGAGTTACAAGCAACTGGCCCAAGTTTAGCTTTGTTAAGTCAATTGGTTCAATGATTTGAAAGAAAGGGGTGGTCAATCAGTGTAAAACAGAATAGGAGGCTAAGAAGGAGTGAGGTGACTGCTCCTTAACTTCTGCAGGACAGAAGGACAGATAAATGCTAGTTCCTAAACGTGAAGGTGTAAGATCCCAATGGAAATGTATCTGAAAGATACCTATTAGTCATGTGAATACTTAGGCTTATTCTAAAATTTCCATGCAATGCTAAATTTAATACTGCCTCTATAGTTGTTAAGCCTTTTACAGGAAAGTTAAATTTATGCTTTTATGCTTACTAAAGATATGCATTTGAAGATGAAATGTACATACTATGTTTCATTATGTAAACTGTAAATTTGGGTAAGTGATGTACAAATTCACTAATTGTCCCACATGGCCCTTCAGCTGTCTGCTCATTGTATCATTCCGATCTGTCACATTACTGCAGAATTCAGAATGCTTTTGGCATTTGTAATCAAAATGAAAATACTTAACAACAATATAATTGGTCTCTAGAAATTTAATGGGCAGGAATCAAACTAAATTATTTGTCCATATGGACTGTGAGCAAAGACTTACCCCACTACATGTTGATCTGTGAAATTACTTTGCTAGTATTAAGATTTTATTCTTCTCCACATTTAAAAATATTTTATCATTTAGATTATTATATTTATAAATTTATGTTAGTTGCTTAATTTAACACTTTATTTTAGGAATCCATCTGCTTTGTATGCCAAAAGCATCATGAAAATTTCAGTCTGAATTAGCTTTTGGAAAATACTGAACACAACAGTATACTCTGTACTTTCAGAAGCAAATGGTGCAAAGACAAATTTCTAAACAGCATTTATAATGTTTATACACTAATTCTTCTGGTAGGTGTAATGCACTGTAAAACAGAGTCTGAAGAGGCTTTGTCTACATCTAGTCCAAATCAAAATTAAAATCTCTTCCTGCTCTACAAGTTGTTAAAGTGGAGGGCTGCAGAAAAGGAGGTTTGGCTTCAGTGTGTAGTTATTTTTTTAAGAAACCAATACCTGCATTTTAAAGTAAATGACTACATCATGAAAAAAAAATAGAAAACAGTATAAGAAAGTTCTTAAACATGGGTGTCTGAAGTAAGTATAAAGACTGACTAACACCTCTACATTAATAACACTGCAATTGTAAGGACAGTCAATACAAGGACACAGACACAGAATTATTTTATCAAGGAAAGAAGTAGTTCTCCAGCCCACAGTGGTTCTTACACTGTCTCAGACCAATACAAAACATAGTGAGAAACATTTTGTGTCCGCTCCTGCTTTTCTTTAGCTCTTCTTAGAGCTTTTCTTAAGTTAATCAACAGTCAGCTTTTCTTAAGTTATTTAATCTGCATCCAAAAAGTAGTAATATTTTTCCTCTCTCATTATTTTAATCTTCCAGTTCTTGCTTTATTTGGTGGCTCCTTGATTTCCACTGATTTCTAGCAAAAACTTAATTATAGCATGCTTATGTACAGTTTTTCTTAAGCTACAGAAATTTGGTTAAATAGATTATTTCTCTCTTTGGAGTTTTTACTTCTGATGCATGAGACAAAACATAATTTATGTTTACATTTTCAGTGTCTTCTGGTAAGATCTATTACCTTGATCACTATAATGGTCTTCTAGAACTTCTAGAAATAAGCAGCAAGAAATAACCTGTACTAATTTGACTTTGTTTTTCTTTAGGACCATAACTTTCCACAAGAACTGAAACATAACACACATTCTACACTGTTACCAGTGCATTTTTCAGGGACTCAGCTTTTTCAGTGGCCATCACAACTGCTACCATCATCATCCATGTGAAATTTGCTCTGAGGATAAAATACCTCAGGAAGATCTCTTCCTGCATACTTGGACTTTACTTCCATTATTCACAATGATCTCAGTCACTGATGCCTACAGACCTTTTCAGCTGCTACAAGCAGGATCCAGTTACTGAAGCGTACTGGTCTAGTTCATTTAGGATGCTCTGGGTTTGCCAACATAGGCAAGTAGTCGGTCAAATCTGCCACAAGACAGACAGAAAAACTTTGAAAGATTAGATCAGTCACCTGAATGTAGACATCCAGCACCACTGCAGATGCATGGGGCTTGCAGGATATTATAAAGAACCTATCAGAGAGCCAGCATGGGGTGGAGTGGCAACTGGAGACCAACCAGGATATCCTAGCATATCTCTGACTGCACATCCTACCCCATAGTGACTGATAATCCAAATACCTTATTTTCTATGTATTTATGTTTTCCTTCAACTTGTTTTTATTCAATTTTAGTAGGACTCAGGAGCAATCATCACTAAAACCACTTCTCTGCCTGCCCCTAAATATAAGTACTGTATTTTCTGCTATTAATTTTTTCACCCCCATGTTAATAAATTAATTATAAATCCATTTTACTTGACCTGAGATTTCATTGCAAATTGTAGGTTAGAGATTATCTTGTCCCATCCTACTCTGGGAACATTAAACTCTGTATAAGTAAGCAAAATTCAGAGTAATTTCTATTTACACATTAGCATTAACTATCCTGTATTTGTCCCCATACTCACTACTACATGAAATAGAAAAATGTAGTTTAGTCTCCCAGGTTGTATCTAAATTCTCAGTATGATCCTTATTTAATCAGGATTTTTTTTCCTTTCTCATCTTAATTTTAATAAATTCAGTTACATACCCAAAAAATATCTTCCACTTATTCTGATAATTCTCATTTTGTCTCCTTCCCAACCTCAGTACCATTTGGAACCACAAAAAACAAAACTAATATAATTTTTGTTGAAACATATAGCAAAGTGATTGAAGTTCAGGGAAATGCAAAGACAATTTTATCTTCCTCTGCTCTTGAAATACTTTTAGGATAACTAAAAGAGTTTATTGCAGTGTAAGAATAATTAACAAGAAAATAATCTATGTAGCTCCACCATTTTTGAAGCCAAAGTTTATAGCTACTGTCTTTTAAGGTGTTTTGTTTTCCTTCAATTAGTATTACTCACTGAAGATAAAGGTTTTGTAACACCTAGGCTAAGGTTTTAGTAGTTCATTCAGTGGCTTTCCTAAATTATTCTACTATGGATTTTTAACAATTATTTATTTTGTTTTTTCTTTTTGGTGTTTTTTTTTTCTTTTATCTTTGTTTCTTTTTTTTCCCCCTTTTTTCTGCCTCTTCCCTCTTTTTTAAGCATAATGATCAGTAAGAGACCAAAACATTACCGGTTAGTTACTCAAACAACTGGCCATTTGCAAAAGGAGTGGGTTCTTTGCTGAGGCCAGGTTTGCATGCCCCAAATGAAGGGGAAGATGAGAGCTTTTGGCTGTGTGCTGGCAAAACCTCTGACTTGCATAAGACTGAGGGGGTGCACACCCACCACCAGGGAATGACCGTGATAAACTGACCTTTGTTTCGCAACAGGCTGGGTTTTGAGCCAGATAAGGGAAAAGGATGATAAGCAGATCCTGCAAGGTGGGATAATGCTTTTTATAGTGCAAATTTTATCCCACCTCCACCTTGAGGAGGTATCATGTAAGCCTGAAGGTATTCACCTCTTCTGAGAAGGCACAGCTGCCTCAACTAAGCAGGGTTAAAGAGCTGTCATGTCATCAGAAGGAGCCATAAATCATCAAAGACCCCCAAGACTCATTTCTGGGTCCTTCCATCAGTGTTGCAACAGAGTGTAAAACTCTCCCCGCAGCAGAGGTGCTTGGGTGTTCCAAGGAGAACCTGAACATGTATTAACCCATTGAACTTTGTGTGTTGCTGAGGCTTCCTCCACCCCCAACAGATCAAGACCACAACCACCACGTTGAAAAACTGACAATGAAAGTACAACTATCAAATCCCATTGCTGGATCCACACGTGGTGACATCTTTCCACTAGCTATTCTCATCCTTTCTTTCTCTTTCTTTTTTTTTTCCTTATGTGTTTTCTTAGGTGAAATCTTTATACTTTTATATTCTTACATTTCTATAGATAATAACCAAAATGGCTATATACCTCCTTTCTATTGCAACCAAATTGTTCCAAAATTAAATTGACGTATTTATATATATATAAAAACACCAGTCATTCAGTGTCATTTCACTCTAATCTGCCTCAAGCGATCTATTAACAAGAACCTCAGTTACCCTGTCTAGGGGGCAGGTCATAATATGAGCATATTCAAACTATTTTCTCAGCAGGATTATTCTGGACACTTATTTTCATAGATAACTTCAAATTAATTAATTGCAGTTTTAATGTATATAGAAAAATTGTTATAGAGCATTCCCCTTAATAGAGCTTACACGGAAAAAATTATACCACCAGTTTACTGAAAAAGAGAACAGTCCCACACTGGGACAGTAGAGATCCTCAGCTTATCCTTTGTGTCTAGCCTGACTAAAGTAAAATTGTACTCCCCCCTACTTGAGTTAGAATCAAAATCTGAAAAAATATTTCAAATGTAAAAGAAATAAAAAATAAATAGCAAGTTGCATATTTTCTTTTTTCCCCCCAAGCTGTAGGGTTTTTTCCCCCCAGTTTATCCCAAAGGTAACGTGTCTTCTAAAATACAATGTAACTGTGCTATCACTTTGGTTGCACAGTTGATTACACACACGGTAAGTCCCAGAACTGTTTTAGAGTATCCAACCTACCATTACTGTAGTGTTCACTAACTCCACCACCAGAGTGTTTTGTTTCTGAAAACATTATGCATTGACATGTTGAAACCAAATCTCTTCTAGCGATTCAATGATAACAGCATACGGTTTTTCAGTAAAAAAGCATACCCAGTTCATTCCACTGAGGAAAGTTCTGCTCCTCTTTCTCACTCTTTTAGAATTTTATGTTTAATTAGAAACATTCCCCTGAAAACTATCTTGTGTAAAAATTGTAAGCGAATGCACAGATCTTACAGTAATGAAAGATTTCACCTGCTCAATAAATTCTCTATCAATATGGCTTCTCCCTCATCATTTCCCTTCTAGCTCTCCTGAAAGAAAAAAAAGTTTTCTATGGCAACTGACACTTCTGGGAAAGAAATGGATGCAAACAGAGGATGGTATTTTAATTAGTATACTTTAATTGCAAGATATCTGCCTTAATTGATTTCAAATAGCATGGCAAAACATTAACACAAAGAGAAATAGCATCCTCATTTAACGCTCGTTTAATAGGAATCACTGATTTTAGGTTCCAGTGCGGCCGCTTTCATGGACTCTCTTACAACCATGCCTGAAGAATAGTTTAATTTTGAAACAAATCTAGTTACGGCAATGAAAACTCTTCAGTGAAAATGTTCTTAAACAGGTTTCAGCTTTGCTGCAAGGCTTACATTTCAGACTCTAAGCTAAGTAACAAGATCAGATCTTTCTCTATAAGCAGAGATCTACTTTTTAACAAGTGTTCTTTTATTTGTGCCTTGAAGGTTGGCAAAATTGGATTAATCTCTCTCTGATGAAAGTATGTCCCACAGTGATGGATTTAAGCTATGTCTTTGGCTTCTAAATTAATCCACAGTTTTGTTACTTGAACTGTCTCCTGTGAAGAGCCAAAGTGTCTCTGTGACAGCTAGACACCAGTCTCCAAACACTGAATACATGGAGGCAAAAGCAAGAGACCTCTCACATCCTCTGGGACTCAAAACTGCAGAAGTATTCTGACTTTTGTCTAAGTTTAAATATTCTCCCTTTTCATATTACAGGTACTCATATATTTCATATACACCCAGTCCTTAAACACGTTTTCCCAATGCACTCCTCTCCAAATGGGATAACTGAAAAGTGTGATTAATGTATTTCCAGAGAAATCATATAGAATATCCTTTAAAATAGTATAAATCTATGGCATCAGAAGTGCTGGTATGGATACAAACAATAATCATGAAATTCCCATTTCAGAGATGTTTCTCTAAGCAATGCATTCTAACTAAAAATTCTCAGGTTATAGAATTCTTGGCCTTCAAGTCCACGCCTGGCTCACTCTGGCAAATCTGAGAAATACTGAGGTCAATATAATGAAAAGCAATACTTAGTGACATTTTTTATCATTATTTTGATATACTTGCTGAAGTTGGTGTTTGAGCAATTTGTATAGCTTCATCAAACTTTAAACTGACATCTCTTTCACTTTTTTCATTCCATCAAATATGAAGGTGGAAAGGGGATCAATGTGCTTAATGGACCTTGAAATGAATTTGACTTTTTGTTTTGCAACCATGTTTTTTGTACTCACATCGTCAATGCACACTAATGAAATAAAGACAGACCAACTTTGTATTGTGGCAATAGAATTTTTCATATGTCACAGAATCAGCTCAAAGAGATAAGGAATAAGTTGACAAAATGCATGACAGGTTACGGGTTCATTTTGTTTAGCCTTTTACGAACTTGTTTTCTTCCCCAGAGTTATACAAGCAGGCAGGAATGAGAAGAATAAAGTTGTATGACAAACATTACAAGTGAAAAATTTGTTCCTAAATTGCAGTACAAATATTTTGTAGAGGATGTTCTACAAACAGCTTGCTGGGTAATCAAAGTACAGCAGAAGGCTACGCATTTGTAATATATGAATGCACAGTCACAGCACAAGGCTGCTCAAAGACCGATGGTGCTCAAGCTGCCCAGTGCTGGGAATCCCAGATAATACAGGCACCCTGCACAGAGCCACAGCTATCTTAGGAAAAGCAGTGTGCCTGTCTGTCGCAGGATGAAGACCCATGGCCAGACTTCAAAGGTGATGGAAAGGAAAGATTTTCTTTTTCAAGAAGTAATTTTCAAGAATTTCTTTTTCTATCCAAGAAGTCACTGAAAAGATGCTGGACTGAAAAGTATGGTAAAGAAAACCATCTTGCTAAGAACAAAGGGAGTGCATTTTTTCTCAAGACTTCATCTTCATTATCGAAAAGTTCCGTGTTTTCCCTGTTCACAGTCTGATCTTATTCTATTTCACTACTTTGTATTCCAAAGAAATCAAGAGATTCTTAGCCTTCAGTGTAATTTAATATGCTAATTTGGAAAAGAAAGGGTTGAGTACAGTATCCAGCTAACTTCAAGACTCTTGGTGGTGTGAAACCTTTCACAAGCAGTTCACAGTTATCTAGAATCAAATGCTTTAGCTCAGTAGCAACTCAATACTCTTTTAGTCATTGTGTTACAGTATTTAGAATTTAGTATTTATTTAATCATATATTCTCTGCTGCATGAATTGAAAATTATCCAATACTTCCTCTATTGTACCTTGTTAATAATTCCCAAATCATGAACCAGAAAATCAATCAATAGGTACGAATGAATAAATCACAGGAGGAAATGGGGCTTGTTACAATATATATTGTATGTTTACATTTGATTTACACTTATAAGCAAATAATTTAAAAAATAAATGTGTTGTTTTGTAAATATATTTATACAAAACAGAAGTTTCTTTGTTGATAAATGCAGTGTGTATTTAGCCTGGTTATGAAAGTCATCTGACATATTTGGAGAAAAAAAAGATCACTGCACATTATTCAAACATTGCTATTTCTTATGTACAGAACTCATTCTATAGAATCACTTGCCAGGATAGAGTATACATTGTATACACAGACCTTGGAACACAATATGATTTCAAATAACTTTTCAGCAAATTCCTAAGGCAATAAAGAATAAGCATATAAGACTGTCTCTCCTAAAGCACTCTGTCTTCTCCATGCTGAGAGAAGTGTGACAACTACCACAGCTACCGGGGTCAGCTAAACTACCATCCGAAACAAACAAACTAACAAACAAACAACAACAAACAAACAACAAAAGGGCAGATCTCTGCTCAGCACATGACTTCTAATTCTAAGACTGTATTGTAAAAACACACTCTCATCCTGAAATGGTCTGCAACATCTAAATTAAAAGATTCTAAAAGTAGTCAATATCCATTCTTACATTTTAAAGTTTAACTTCAAGGATCCTTGCAGATTTCTTCCAACCCAGAATGCTCTATCCTTAGAATTCCATTAAAATTCTGTGGTGGGAACTGCCCAAGAACACTGCTAATAAGAAACAGTACAGAAAATTTATTTATTTTTTAAACTATTTATTTCTATGCATCAGAAATTAAATTAGTACCAGGAAATTATTATTTTTTAAAAATCTATTTTTCATTCTTAAGGGTTTTTTATAAAGCAAAATTGTCTATTAAAATCAACATGATGGTAATGTATTGTTTCCCATTAAAAAGTGATATTGCAATTAAAATTTTAATTGGAAATGTTAATATTTTCAATTTAATAAATCTAAGACTTGGGACACATACAAAAATATATTTCATTTGCTTTTGAAATGTAATTTTCCAACACTTGTATTCTTCAAAGCACACATAAATTTTTTTAAGGAGAACAGTTTCAGCTTTCATGTCTCCTTCAATATACACAACAAATGGTAATAATTAAATTATATATCTACCTCTGCTAAATATCTGATTAATGAAAAATCATAAAAACACCACCTACTTTGTAGGGTTATTCTCTGAAGTTATTTCAAATAAAATTCAAATAAAGACCGAAAGCAGAACATCACATGATTCTATCATCTCCCTTTCATACCCATTAATGTCTTCTGATAAAAATAAATAAATAAATAAATAAATAAAAATAAATTCAGGCAAAAAAACCCATTTCTTTCACACAGCTAGCTATTCAAAACATGTGATTTCTCATTTAGCAAAAATGTTTTGGAGAACAACACTCTAGTCCCAAGGACATAAAAGTAATTGATAAGCTTGCATATGTTTAAGTAATTTTCTTAGAAACTAGGAAATTAAATTTCTACTGAACACAGGTAATAGTTGTCTTTGTCAATATTAATTTTTACATAGCTGCTACAGTATTGTGGGACTAAGCTGTGTTTTCCTTGATAATTTCTTCTTTCAAATAAAATTATAATCACTGAAAAAAGGTCACAGCTTTAAGAGAATTCAAGTGAATCAAGAAACATCTTGTTCCTCTTCTATTTTGTTACCAACAATGTAGGCTGAATTAAATAGTTGAAGAGACATGACGAACCACACAAAAACTGGGGGGTGTGGTGAGGAAGATACTAGTTTTCCTGTTTTCTGTGGAGCAAGTAAATTCCTGACCTAGAGTACTTTATCATGCAATGTCAACACCAATAGATTTCACACGGAGTTTTCCATCAGGTTCTAGTACTGTTTCATTATTAAAAGGTGTCTCTTACAAAGTAATCAGTACAAGACTAAGACTTCCACCTATTATAGTGCCAAGTTCTAAAAAGGCCTTGATCATTTGCTTTTGCAGTATTTTTCTTGTAGCCTTTCACAAAGTATTGTTAGGCTGGAAATGCAGAAATAACTGATTGCATTGAACCCTGGCACCTATGAAAGCTTTTAACCCTGGCAGTCAATAACACGACGATAAAAGGTTCATAATTACGCTGCATATCTAAGCAACACTGTTATTTCAAATGTACACACTGAATTACCAAAAAACCAAAAAGAGTACACACTAAAATACACAAAAAGTGAAATCAATGAAATGTGGTACTTTGGACTAGAACATACATTTAGCAGATTATTACAGATAATGAAAGAACAGCAAGATCACTCTTTCCCACCACTTCAATGGACTTTGATCTTTAAGTCTAAACTGAATCATTTTAACTCTTCTCCATGTCTTAAAAGAACAAAAAAAAAATCTGTTTGCTGATATATATATATAAAAAACAGTATTTGTTTTGGTTTTAATCTAAATTTATTTATCTTTAGAAAAGAACACCCCAAGCTAATTTTACTGAGAAACAGGATTAATAATGTCCTTTCAGTTCTTGACACCTGGACACTTCTAGACTCAACTTTAATTTATATGTTTAATCAAACAGAAATATGCTCACTGAACTGTGGTGAAACAGAGACTGGGGTTAAAAAATTCTTTACTCAACCTCAACTACAAATCAAATAGTAAGTTAAGCTGTGGACCTTAACCAGAGTAGGGGCCTGAGACAGCAGCCTCCAACCTTCTGGACCATTACAGTGTCAGTGCTCAGGCACTGCTCCCCTTTGGGTTGAGAGCAGCCCTTCCAAAGCCACAGAGATGATTTCTGGATTCTAGACAGGTCTTCATCAAATCTATGCCAATTTATTAGTCTACTCCCTTCACCTTCTCAAATGGGCAGTTTATGCAATGAAAATTTATTATCTGGGAATAAGCAAAGTAATGAAAAATAAATTTGAAAAAAAGCCTCCATCTCATCCCTCTTTGTATTGATTCAAATACACTAGAAAATAAACAATAAGGAAAAGCAAGGAGGAGTAAAAAGAAACAACAAGATTATATACCTTCCACATCCATTTTGCCTTCCCCATCTCTGAAAAAACCTGAAAAAATGTCTTTTTTCAACAAGAATTACTAAAAAGCTCTCAAATATTTTTAGAAGTATCCAGGAACTACATGAGAAAACCTCATTGCTCTCAGGAGAATCAAAGTTTAGCAAGAGTAACTGAAAAGAAGGAAAGAGCATCTGAAGGCCCTTGACTTACTCTTTGTGATCAACAGGAAGAATCAAAACAAATGGCAAAGGAAACTTACCAAAAACAAAGAAAAATGTGGGAGTTCATAAAAACTAAATTTTTAATGTCAGTCACCTCTGTATCCATTTAATTTGAATATTATTATGATAATACATTATTATCAAGAATTTTTAAAATTGCTTTTGCTTTCCTATTCTGATTTGTGTAATTCCTATGCAAAATAATAATAAGACACACCAGGATATGACATGTACTTTAGTTCAGTGTTTTCCACTAGAGCAGTTTGGCATATACAAAATATCTAGTATGAGAAAACCCTGAAAACAAAAATGTGGCCTTTTAGAGGTTCTATTTTAAAAATTACTCAAAATGCAAGGAAAAAAAATCAATTGACATTTCCTGTACTAATAAATTTACAAAATTAAATAAAGCTGAAACAATTAAGTTGTCATGGCATAATATAATTCACAGATAGATTTTATCATCCCTGGCTAGGGGAAGTTCTCTTGTCTACAGCAGTTGGCAACACATTTATACTTGCTAATATTAACAAAAGCTGGATAAGAAGCTCTGTAAAACTGTGTAGTTTCTGTCAGCTGGACTAAAATTGCCGATTTTAGACTATTAAAATGTCATACATGTTTAAAATATTTTAAAACAACACAATTCACATTTGCAATCTTGTGAATAAGAAATCCCATGTCAAAGTGATTTTTTAATTATACAAAAAATGCATAAGAGAACCAAAGTGTTAAGAGGTCTACAAGCTTTTAAAAACTTTCTGCTGAAGATTTTGAAATTCAATTATATTTTTAAAATAAGTCTTTCTTTTACTAAGCTTTTACAGAAATATCTGAAAGGCATGACAGAAAAAATAACAAAACTAATCAGTCCTTTGATGTTACGTACTTGCACCCCTAAAATGTTTCATTTAATTGCAATTGCTTTGAAAAAGAAGATTTAAAAATATCCTGCTTAAATATTAAAATGTTTTTTAGTTTCCTCATATTTCAATACACTTGATTATGTTTTATAAGGAACTTTTTACCTGAGTACTATACATGAGGAGAATGAAACAAAGTATACAAGAGGCACAGAAAAAAATCCATTATCCCATTTATCAATCAGAAAGCAACACTCTAATGCATCAGTGTTTTCCTATGTTGAGATTTAATTTGATTTTAAATACATGTAATAAAAGAAGCTATCCTCAAAAATTAATACACTTAAAATATGTTAAAACAAAACAAAATCTACAATTTATATAATCTATAATCCATAACTACAATTTTGTCAATACTTCAAAAAATATGGGCGATTTTATGACCGTTTCTTCATTTTCAGACAAAAAAAGTATCCACCTGCTTTAAAACTTCATGACTCTTTTGGTATTTCTTATTTTATCGAGGCTCAAATTCACTGGGATCAATAATGATAAAATAAAGCAGAAATAAGGGATTGATCTCATTTTGACAGTCAGTGAAAGTACTTGTCTAAGTCAATATATAAAGAAAAATGTTTTAAAGAATTAGTTGAGTAATGAAATTTTGGGGATGAATGAATTAGCTCCTGATTGAAAAGGGATAAAAATTTTAAAAGGCAAACAACCCCAGAAAAATTTTATGTGCACATCAAAAGGGCTTCTAGGTCATAAGAAAGTCTCATTCCAGTTAACTTCCTAATAATTCCCATACCTATCTCAGTGTGTTACTGTACTGTAAGTAGATGTTTTTTTCTGAAATTTAGTTTGTTATGCTATTAGCAGCATTAAAAAAAAACAAAAAACAAATAAGTCTTTGACTTAAAGCAAGAAACCAAACAGGCTTCATGTTGAAACTGGTTGACCAGAGAGATTGTGTGATTCATCCTGGGGGATTTTCAAGATGCACCTGGGCCCTCAGAAACCTTGTCTGACCCCCCAGTCATTCCTGCTTCGAGCAGGAGGTTTGACTGGAGGCCTTCAAAGTTGATCCCTGCCTGAGTTACTCTATGAGATAATTTTTCACTTCTTATGTATATCTAAAATGATTACTACTTATTTATGAGCCATACATTGCTTTATTTTTCTGAATTAAATAGGTAAAAATTACTCATTTGGGTTTCAGAACTATCTTGTAATAAATTCAGTTCAGGAAAACCACTACTGGATGTCATATAAAAATTTCAAAACATTAATTTTTAGGAAATGTCCTTCCTCCAAATAGATTATAGGCTGTTACCACAGTTTTTCAACTAATATTAAATATATATTGCTTTTAACAAGGAAAATAATAATTTCATTGTGCAATTAATAGAGTGGTATCATAGTAAGTTAGTAGTAGCTTCACATATTAATGTGTAAAATACATAGCATTGTGATGTTCCATTTTTTAAAGTAAAAATACTGTTTCATTCCTAGGAAAAAATGTCAAATTTTGGAATTAATTTATCTAAAGTGCTTTTTGCAATAAAAATATATTTTTGATACCAATTCTGAGCCCTAATTCATCTCTGGTATGTCTATGACCAGTAAAAGAGGCCATACTTGGGTTATGACTTCTGCAAAGATGGAAAAGGAAAAGGAAAAGGAAAAGGAAAAGGAAAAGGAAAAGAGGAAAAGGAGAGGAGTAAATGGTGCTGCAGGACTTCACACCCACTGACACCCATGGCAGAAGCACACACCCATGTGCAGATTCCCCCTCTGCAGCTGTAAAGACCAGAGCACCCCAACTTAAATCTCTCCGAGTGTAAGAAATGGTTTTAGATAGGTCCATACAAGCAACTAGGTAGCAGTAAGCACTAACCTCATGAAGTGCTACTCACACCAAACTGAGAGTCTGAAAATAATCATTCATTTAGCTCCAACAACAACAACAACAAAAGTAGCCTTGGCAATGTTATTTTAAGTACAAGTTTAGCAACATGACAAAGTGCCATAGCCATGTGCAAGAGGTAAGAAACTATCATTGAAACAAAATTCCAGTAAACCACCAACAATGTCCATTTAATACCCGTAATTTCAGCTAAACAGATGTAGGAAGACAAACCTCCAGATTACCTAATACAGGGAACAGTACTCATTATTCAAATAATTTGTAAAAATTCTGGTAGACATTAAACAGGCACTAGGGATGGAACAAAATCATACTGGATTTAAACCTGTTTAAGCGAATATGTAGTCTGTTTTTGTAAATTTTATAACTGAAGTGTTAGACTTGAGAACATGAAGGATGCCATATAATTGCTATTTCTTACTGAAAATAGTACAATAAATGAATCAGCTCAAGGTTTGAGTGATTTTTATACTCCCCAGGGTAGACAAAGCTTTGTTGACACATCAAGGGAAAGCTTGCAGGTACTTCATCTGTCTTTTCTGGTCTGCTAAGTCCCCGATACAAAATTCATAATGAACAAAATGTGGAAACAAATATCCTTTTTGTTAGCTACTTATTTTCCTGAATTGATGCATCCTTACTATGTAATCATTGATTAAATAAAAGTTACCAAGTGAAGAGATGACTTAGTTATTAATAGCTTAGAAAAGATATTTTTAAAAAAACCATAAATTACAATCACTGGCTAATTTTTGAAATGTGTTAAGGACAGTATTTTATTTTCTAATTTAAATTTACTTCCAAAGTAATTATAAGCTAACTAAAAGCTATGTCCATATATTCTTTTATAAATGCAGTTGGGATGGGTAAGTAAAGCATGGAGGATTATGTCTCTGCCGGTTTTAGATGAAATTACTACCTATTGTCTTTAAATATCTATGTATTTATATAATTTAACACATATTTAATGTGTCTGGATGTCTATTTATTCTCTTCTGATGTAAAGGAAAAAAAAAAAAAAAGAAATGTAGAAAATTCAAGACTAAGGCAACTAGAGGATTTAAAGATGAAATCTCAAAATGCTATTTCCAACTCCAGCATGGAGCACATACCAACAGAAATTGTGGAGGGACTAACAGGAAGCCAGGAGGCGAGGATGAATCTCTATATTTCAGAAACAATTTCTGCAGCAGCACAGAGGGTGTTGTCTGGTCAAGGGACATTCAGCTTCTCGTTTGTTAGCTCAGCCTCTTTTTATTCTGTCTTCCCATGTTTTAATGGTACTATTTTTTTTAACATAGTGAAACTGTGTAATAAAAAATTGCAACATTCATAAAGTGATAGCAATACAGAAACACCTATATATATGTGAGGCTTGTATTAAACAAAAAATTTGCAGAAGCCTGATAGAAGGCTGTTGGTTTTAAAGCATTCACACAAAATCTTTAGAAGCCATTAGCATTAGAGGGGTATTTGAGTTACAGAAACAACCTGACCTTTTCAGGGATTTGCCAGTATTTATTGGCACTCCAAATGGCATTTATATTGTTAATTGAAAAGCTAAATACCTGAAGCTGTCAATGGAGTAGTTATGAGGACACCACCTGATCACGGAATACTATAAATTACTTTACCATAGCTACACTATAAAATTCAGGATCTCTCGATGATAACACTAAAAACCTGTTCAGTCTCTACAGTCAAGTCATAAAAACTCTTCACTTAAAATACCTTTGTCCAACTAATTATAAAACTAATTTATTCGGCATTATCTAGTCCACAATGATGGTTCTTCTGCAAAGCCTTAATGTGAAAATCACCAATGAAACAAACTCCAACCATTAGTCTTTCGGTTTCTCATCTCAAATTTATAGAATGTTAATGTTTTGCAATCTTAATAATTTCTTTTTCAGTTATAAATTGTGTTTATTTGCATTTTCTAATTTTATTAAGTACAATTAATACACTTGATAAATTTATTTTAAATAATATGTTAAGCTTTGAAAATTAAAAATATTTATATTTACAATTCTTAATATTAAATTTACAATCTAAGCCTACAGTTTTTTAAGGCTATAATGCACAAGCTCTCAAGGCTCCTGACTGCAAAACTTATATAGGTCTATGTTAGTGAAGGATCACTTTCAGCATGTTCATGGCTTGACATCAGCTGGCAGAGGACTGATTCAGACTGCTATACATCAGCATATAACAGAGGGAAATCCAAAGTTCTCCTCTTCTACAAGACAGTGATTTTTCAAAAGAGTTTTACTTGGAAGTTTATTATTAAAATGAGGTAAACTAAGCTATGTTTTACATTCTGAAAAGTGTGCCAAATGAAAACCTTTTTTCAAATATTCACAAAAGCAATACAGACAACTTCAATGTCTTGTCTGTTTTGTCCATCATAAAGGAAGCCCAGCAACATCAATTTCTCTCAAATTCTTCATCATTACACATTAAGACACTTTTTTTTTCCCTAAGGATGCATTTTTATTTAACTATAGCTCAAGAAAATAAAGTGACTGCATGTGCTTTGGGACTAGAGTTTAGGGTTTGAAAATGACAGTCAAACAGAGAAAATATTTGAATAGTGGAAATACAATCCACATTTACAACAAATTCATTAATTACACACATAAACCAATTAGCTAACACTATTTCTTTCATGTCTTTTTTTAATTACTGGAAAAAAAATTCTCTACCATGAGAATCAGGTACATTCTTTCTCCTCACATTTTTCTAAATTGCTGAAAACTGAGCATAAACTATGCAATTTTACATCAGCTAAAGTTATTCTTAAAATATATTTCTCACTTTTAATTTCTGTGTTTCTCTATTTTCTCAAGGTCTCCAAAGGGAAATTCCACAGTAATGGAAGTATGCCTGTCCCTGTATTATTTCCAGGAAGAACAGACTTCTGAAGCGAGTATCTGCTCCATGCAATTTCAAAACCCATAGTTGTTTAGATTCAAAATTTCATAGGTCACAGTAATAGAATTCCATAAGTAGACAAAAGCAGAAGTTTAGCCAGGCACTTGCAATCAGACTCAGTAAAGATCGTGGCCCAGAAAGTTCTTCCATTTCTTCCCGGTTTAAAAACTTGTCTAATAAAAATTCTTTCTTTCTTAAAAGAAAAATAAAACAAAAATATGCTGAGATGATGGTATGGTTTCAGCAAGAGAAGCTATACTGTCTAAATTACTGGATAAGCCCTTAATCAATCAATTCATTTCAACCAGAAGAAAAGCAATCTTCCACCCACAACATCTGGGGTGTGTTTTTTTTTCATTTTTCCCAAATGCTAGCACATTAAGATGAAATACAGTACTTGCCATGCTAGAATTGGAAGAAGAAAAATTATTTATGTTTTTCCTTTGTACCAGAAGATGAAAAAGAAATACAGCTGATGAGGAGGCAATAAGAATTAACAATGAATACTTATGCACATATTTGCTACCAGCAAAGTGCTCTCATCAAGGAATAATATGGAAAATAAGGAAGAGACAAAATTCATTATCAGTGATAATGAAAAATATGTTAATAATGCTAATCTTGTGTATTAATGATAGATTAAAACTTTTTCACATAATAGGGTTTTCACATAACTGAGTTAGCTCAATCCTTTTTGTTCTTTAAGAGAGGCACATCCATTCACTAACCAATAATGTTTCACCCAGCAGTGCCAATGCTGTTACACTTTGCTTTTTCCATATCAATTATGTGCAGTTCAAGAAAAATGTAACACCCACACAGTATTTGCCCTGCTGATTAAATAATATCCCATGTTTAACAAATTGCTCAGATTTCTAGATAAATCAGAAAGAAACCACAGGCAAGGCTGTTTACACTTGCTTTCTCTGTAGGGTTACAAAACAAAAACACCTGCAACAAGAACAACAGATTTTATTGACCCAGTCTGACACAACAAAGCATAATGTCAGCTCTAATAGACAATTTAAAATCTAACAGAAACATAGAAGAGAAGCAAAAGCAACTTAATGAAAAAAAACCCCCACAAAAATAAAGCATGTTAAAAAATGAAAATGAGTTTTCCTCCCATCAGGTCTATCTATCTAGGGGAGGAAGGCATCTGATACCTCAGTCCTTTCCCTGTCCCCTGTCAATAGGTTCCCTTCCTCATGCACCAGCACTTTTTCCCTTAGTCTTCCCTCCACTGTACATCTATAAACCTGTCTTGTTGTTTTTATTAACACTCTCCAGACTCTGCTCCACGTGGGCTTTGTCTTTCCTAAGCCCAGCCCTGTATGCTCAGATGGCACCTCTATAGTCATCCTGAGTTACCTGACCTCATTCCCACCTCTGGCATCATTTCTTTTTGTGTATAGAGTTTGTTCAAAAGCTCTTTGTTCATCCATGCAGATCTCCTGCCACATTTTGTCTGACCTCCTTCTTATCAGGGTAGATCACTGTTGAGCTCAGATTTCCCTTGAAAATCACCCAGCTCTCCTTCAGCCTTATTCTCTCCATGGTCACATTCCATGCCATTCACTCAAGCTGAGCAAGCCAAGTCTACTCATCCCATATTCAGATTTGGGATCCTGCTATTTGTCTTTCTCCTGTGAATATTCTGAGCTCCACCATCTTGTGTTGCTGCAGCTAAGACCCTCACAATCCTGACTAGCTCTTTGGAAAGTGTGAAGTTTATTAGAGCATCTCCCTTCATCAGCTCCTTGGGCATTGTATTGGGAAGTTCTCATTGCAGAAGCCTGGATTGCTTGATCTCTGCTATTTTTGCCTTGCTTTTCCAGCAATTATCAGGATGAATGAAGTCACCTGTGATGAGCAGGGCCTGAAAACACACAGTTTTTTCAAATTACCTGAAGAAGACCTCATCTACTTCTTCCTGACGAGGCAGTCTGTAGCAGACATGTACAATAATGTTGCCCGGACCAGTCACCCATTATCCTAACCCATAAGTTCTCATGTGTCCCATCATCAATCCCCAGCTGCTTTCTCACATTAACAACAACTTCCACTCCTCACATTCCTTCCTGGTCTTGCCTTCCTAGTGGAGTTTCCATGCATTCATTGAAGCATGCCAGTCATGGAATCAATAAAGGATTTTTTTTTTCATTTAAAGGTGTTATTTAGATAAAATAAATTTAGGAAATAGTGTAAACTATTCAAGTGCTCAGAATGCATCATTAAAATATTCTTCCAAATGTTTAAGCAAATTATTATGAAATTGCAACAGGAGAGGGTGGAAGCCAATATAATCTGGATTCAGAACATTAACTGCCTCTGTGGTGTCTTCTTTTTTATTCTACACAATGCATAAAAGCTGAATTAATTGAAAGGGGAAAAATTCCATTTGAATTACTATCACTAAGATGTATAGCAAATGTTTCCACCTTTTTGTGACTCTTGTTACTCAGGAAGTCATGAGAGCATGAACTTAATTCAGTGCTGCCAAATTGTATGACTTTGGATCATGAGAGGTATCTCCATTCTGTAACTGCATTCCCTGGAATGTGGTGGAAATAATACACCATCATGTGTTGAAGCAGAGCCCTCATAAGCCCTTCTGAAAAGGATAAATTGAGGATTAGGAAATACCTGTATACTAAATTGGGTCAGTGTGGTTTCCTCACTCTCTTTAACCTGACCTTTATGACCCGTAACCCTGCTCAAGTGGTAACTAGAAGTGTGGTCATAATGGGTGTGTCTGGTTTGATGGCTGCATCCAGCTCAAAGTGGGGATATTTGGGTTACAAGACAATAAACAGCCAAGGGCTAACTTGAGTAATGTGCCCACCTACCCACAGTGCTCGTTAATGTCCAACTCCAGCCAAGTTTGGAAGAAACTAACATCTGTAGTCAGTATGCAAATAAGCCTGTAAGTCAATCATCATAATCCATAAATAGTGGGCAGCCCAGGGCCTGCTGAGCTCTCCTGCATGGCAGCGGCTGCATGCCAGGATCTCCCCTTCAGCAGAAACATCTCTCAAGGTTACTCCTTGAGGCTGAGAGAAGCCTTATCTTGACAGATACTCAGTAAGTGAATTGGGAGTAAGTGCACTGAATTCTGAAATCTTAGCTAAGTGGCATAAAGGAAAGACTGTACATATACAATCCTTTAGACATATACAAGTGGCTGTCTGGGACTGAGTCTGGATCCAGCCACATCAAAACTCTCCTGTGAGAAAGAGCTGAGAACACAAGCGGCTCTTTTCTGGGCCTCATGACTCAATGGGAGGGTCTCCCTAGCAGTTTTGTCTGACCCTGTCCACTATGCAGTAAATAACCAAGTGTACCGTGTGACTATTTCACAGGAGTTACAGCGGTCACCACTAGAACCACTTTTATGGTGTGGAATTTACCTTGAGGATTACTGAGGTAGATCCTTCCCAGAACTTTATAAATCTCTACAGTCTTTTCTTGAGTCTTGTTTTACTCTTGTATTAAGCATAGAAAGTGGTTATGTTAGGACAAGGCTCAGCACTGCAACAGGTTGAAACAAAGTATTTTGCAATGTGTGGTTTCCCTGAACTATTATTCCCCCAGTTATCCCCCCACTAAAGTCACAGAGATGGACCTGTGACAACTCAGGATATGCACAAAAAAATAACACACTGGAGAACATGATAGTATTCTATAGAACACTATAGAAAACTGTTTGTTTGTTCAGGTTTTTTTACATTTTCTGATGCAAAGCAGCTCAATAGTTTACTTAGCATCATCTGGAAAATGAATAATCCCCATGGTTCATGTTCTATAAGACACTGCTCTCCCCATTTTGCTATACTCTACTGCCTTGTACACATGCATACCTGTACACGCACATTGTTTATATACTTAGAGTTAACATTCTTGTTAGGCACAAGACTGGCCTAAACCGAAAAGTTAAATCTAATTAGGAAACAGAAATTAAGTATTCTTCCTCCTAAGTCCCTCGACAGGTCTGATTTAATAGTTATTCTAAGAACATGCCTCACTAGGGATTGGGTTGCCACCACTTATCATTTCCACTAATTGCCATGTTGGTCAAACCTACATTTTGTAAAAGACTGCAATAAACACCAGCAGCTGCAACAGTCTACAGTCTACAATGGATACTGAGCTAAGGACTAAAGATATATAAAGGACCTAACGGTATGCTGGGAAGCATATAGATCTAATAATTAGGGCATCCAGATTTAGGTTCTAGTTCCTATCTCAAAGATTGTATGTTTCACCCACTGAAGGTTTAATATAAAATTAATCAGTCCTATGAGCACAGGTTGGAAACTTCAGTTTCAAGGTTCTCATGTCAATGTTATAAAATATTCACTGGAGTTGTGTTTCTTCTTTCTTGCATCCTTTATTGCTCACTGAAATTGGAACACTGGGCAGTGGCAAAACCTCAACAGGAGCAGCATGTGTCTCTATTTCAAATGGCCACAGAGATAAAATCAAGTTCCTGGAAAGTAAGAAGTGTAAGTTTTGACAACCTTAAGCAGATGAAGAAACAGGATCTGGATTTCCAATTAAAGTGGCTTTACCACCAGCAGGCAGCTAAGCTTGAAACTCCCTCACTTCCCTCAGGCCCACTAGGATGTGGCCTAATCTTTCCTTCCATATAAAAGCAAGAAGTATAAAAGCAAGAAGACTTGGGGATAAAGATAACCATTGTTTAATAAATGAAGGATCGGTAGAAGAAGAAGAGAGAAATAAAACAAGTAATACAAAGGCAATCACTCACCACCTCCCTCAGCCAGACTGATACCCAGCCAGTGTCTGAGCAAATGATGGCTAACGACACTAAACTCCACTATGCTGCATGGTATTGCTGAACATGACATTTTGTGGTGTGGAATATCTCTTTGGTTAGGTCAGGTTATCTGCCTGGTTGTGTTCCCTCGCAAACTCCTGTGCACACACCAGTTGTTTGCCAAGGGACAGAGTGAGAAACAGAGATGGCCTTGACATCCTGCACACTGTTCAGCAAGAGCTAAAACACCCACATTACCAACACTGTTTCAGCTGCAAATTAAACCAGCACCACCTGAGCTGGAGAAAATTAACTCCGTCCCAGCTAAATCCGCTACACCCATTTATAAAGTAAAAGCTCAGACAGCTGGCAGCATGTAGGATGGAGAAAACAAAGCTACCTTCACCCTTTGGAGGAAGAGAATAATTAAAAATCCAATATCAACAGAGAATTCTGAGGTAAAAGAGATGAGTGAGTGCCAAGAGAGAAAACCTGCAGACTTGCAGGTCACTATATTTTAGATATCCTTATTAATTTTGGCTAGATTTTTTCATTCTGTTAGTACCCTTGTATGCAAGGGAATTGGTATCTAACATAAATATTTGGAAATCAGGAACTGAAGTGACAAATTTTTCATCTGACTTCATGTAAGTGACTGAGGGTGGAAACTATAACACTGCAGTTAGCAAATGGAATGACTGATATCAAAAACTGAAAATTTCTTTCTACCTGATGTGCTTCCTCAGGTGTAAAGGCAAAGTTCTCAAAAAAGGAACTTCCCTACCTTCACCAAGCCAAAGCTTCAACTGACAAATCTTATGCTATGGGCAAGGATGACAGGTAGAGACACACAGACACTGTAAGGGTGAGGACCTAAGAAAGGCTGGAAGTGGAGAAGTCGGATGGCAAGATGACTTACCTATCAAAAATGAATAAATTTTATAATGAAAAATAATCATAGTGATTACTGTGACATTATTCATATGTGACAAATTATCAGTAAGATTTTTTGTTATCAAAAATCACATTTGTTTCAAAATCACATTTCTACAAATTACAATTCTGACATTTTAAACAAAGGATTTCATCAGAACTTTTAGCCTGATTAGGCAAAAGCTGTCATCTTCCCTGTAATACTGAACTCTCTTTGACCTTCTTTAAACCAACTCTTGACATGTAGTGGTAGATCAGAATGTATTAAAAGTCAGTATGGACCAGAGAGTCAGTATTCTGCTGTAATCAGTATCTTGTTAGTGAAAGATTATGAAGTAGTATTTCGAAGGTTACTTTTGGGTGGATTATCTGCCTACCTATCCATCTTTCCAAAGGGAAAGTTACCATAATATACAGCAGACTCTCATCTCAAACTATACCAATTACAACCAAAAATACATGAGAAAGGCTTAGACACTCTATGTATTACAGATCACGTGCTGAAGAAGACAGAAACTGAATGACTTGCTCAAGGCTGCACAGGAAGCCTGTGATAACTGAATCAAGACTTGGCTGTAATGCTTTTTTCTACATTGTGAGTCCATTTGCAAATTCCTTGAGAGACAGAATGGCTTCCTTGGGGACTCAGCCTACCTTCTGCCTCTCCAGACTGCCAGGGCTGACCAGCTGCAGGAATCAGTACACCTCCTGGGAGACAAAGTGCTTGAGGGATTTGTACTTCTTCCAACTCAGAGAGAGTTGGAATTAATGTGAATTACTGTGAAATAAGGATGCAATCTGTTGGTCAGTGTGTGCACACAAATCTCACAAACAAGGGTACGCATTTTATAAACTTAAACAAAGACTTGATGATTTTCCTCATATTACTCCCTGCCAACTTTGCCTGATGATATGAGAAACATAATAATTATACATCTGTATTGACAGAAATATATGTTATATATTTTAGCAGAGAAAATTAAATTTACAATTTTTATAAACTGATACAGAAAGCATTTCAGACAGTCCTACCATCTACAGTCTGTATTATTAACCCCTTAAATTCTGAATAAATTTCGGGTTTAAATATGCAAAGATAGAAAAAAATCAATCTCTTATTTTACGATCCATACTCTAGTAAAAAGCCCCTTTGTTACACAAAACAGCTTTCCAATATTTGGTACTGTAATAGTTCTAGTGCAGTCATGAGCAAATTCTATTTTCAAAACACGTTTCAAGACATATGTGAAGAAAGATATAATGGCTGGATATTGGAGAATTTTGACTCTTTACTCTTAAACCCTGAATGCTATAAAGTAAATCCATTCTTTATGAAATCAGGAATCTAAAAGTACAAAGATGACAGTAAGAATGGCTGTATATCAGGATGCTTTCTGTGGCCACATAGGCACAAAGAAGTACATGCTTAGCTTATTGCTAGAGAAAAAGAATATATAAAAGAATAAAACTAAGGATAAGTGGCCTTCAGCATGAAAATACGAAAACAGAAGGAAAAAGTAAGCCTTTCAAGAGACAGAAAAACAGAATATAGTGATAGGTTTAGAAAAGCTGTTCTAGCCGACTTGCACATCAGCTTCTGATCAGAGGCTGAAGGAAACAGAAGCACTTGAAAAAACAATCTTTAATCAATACTGAGAAATCATCAAAGGCAGTTCCACTTGTCTCACAAGAAATATAACCATGTCTGAAATCAATGAAGTCCCCCAAGGCAGTCTTCATATAGGAAAACAATCCAACTATAACACCTCTGTCATCTCACTACGACACGTCATAGTCATGGCACGGAAAGATCCCTCCGGAAAACCACATGCTCTCTGTTGCACACACACGACCTAGAACGCTAGAAGGTCGGTGATCAGTTTTGAAGTGTGTGAAGAGGCAAACACCAAAGAGAGAAAAATAACAATGAACATTCAGAGCTAACAGATATCAAAGTAAAAACAAACAAACAAGCAAACAAAAAAACCAACCCAAAAAGCCCCAAACCAAAACAAAAAACCAAAACACCAAAACCAAAACAAACCCACAAAAAACCCCAAAACCAAATAAAGCCAACCAACCAAAGCAAAGAAAACAAAACCCCCAACACTTTTCCCATCACAAATCAAACTACCTTGTTGTTCTAGAACAATGAGACTGTTACGACTCAAGCAAACCTTTGGGGACTACCACAAAGTTTCAGCCTCTCTGGAACCCTTGTAGTTTCAAGCTGTGACTATATTCATCTGTGCAATTTCATCAAGAAATGAAATCAGTCATCCTGATAACTACATTATGGCTGTATGAAATACATTGCAGTGATTTTATCACTACCCTGTAAGAGCCAGTTTCTGTGATAGGCTGTTTGGTGCATGGGATGAAGAAAGGTTGCTTTTATCTTGTTTTAGTTTCATAGTGCCTGCCAGCAGAAGGAAGAGTAAAAATCACAGTGAAGAAAAACCCTCTATATTGCCACCAATGTCTAAAAACCAGCTCCAAATATGTCTGAATCTTTCTGGTCCCATTAAGTGCCTATATATTTCTTATTTAGTTTCCCACAGAATAATTTTTCTCAAGTTTGAATTATTAAATGTAATCACAGACAGGATTCAGGCTGCTGTTCTCAAATACTAAGTGTGTCATACAAATAGTTCCAGTTTCATTTGGCATTTGATATTCAGTTCCCTCTAAAAATAATAACTAAGTAATATTTTACACTATTCACTCCACACAGTATGTTTTTCTACCACTTTCATCTAAAATATACAGGTATCTTTCATCATGCCTCTTCCTAAAGCAGAGCAAGCCTTTTCCTTCTCTCTTTTCTTCCTTATTCTGTCTCACAGCCTGTTAAAGTTGTCGGTCCTTAGCATCTCTCCGTAAAGTCCCCAGCCTGCATGATAAGAAAATGCTGAATCTTAGCAATGCTTTTCAATTCTGTTTTGCGTGTCTTTTCTTGGGAATTACTGTCTTATTCTGTACAACAGTCTCTACTGACTAAAAATAAAACAGGTGTACAAACATCCCACCCTAATTGATTGCAATTATAAAGTACTAATTATAAATACAAGCAAAAAAATTACAAACAGAAGCCAATATAAGAACGCTCAATTAAACAGGGTTTTTCACAGATTTATTGCACAGCCCACCAGTAGCAGTATCAGGATGTCAGCGCCAAACAAAAGGCAAAACTGCACTGGAAACTGGTATAATTAAGATTCCAGAAAAAAACCCTAAAACAAAACAAAAACCACCAGCAAAACCCACAAAGAACTAAAATATACACTTGTCACAAGCATTTCTCTCCTATATATGTATTTTATACTATATTTGATGTAAATAAGATATTTGGTCACACACCTATGCAACTACTCTGATCAGCAATGATGGAAAGAATTGCACAAATACCAAAATATCAAATCACCACATTGTATGGTAAAGAAATAGCATAATTCGTAAGCAAATAACTACTCTGCTAAAATTATAAAAAAAAAAAGGAAAAAAGGACTTTACATAAATACAAATGCACATCTTGAAACAGATTTCTGAGATGAAGATCTATGTTAATGATAACACATAACGCTAACACTAGCTGTTAACACTCGTTCTTTATGTATTCTGACTCATGTTTGCTCTCATCAGATATGTGAAAGGAGTATTGGTCTAGTTTGTTTTTCTATAGCTTCCCAAAAGTGGATGGTGAAAGTGAATATTAATTAGGAAAGAAAAAAATATATATGTTTTGAACTTGTTCAGTATTCACTCTTCTATTATTTCTAAACTGAATGTTTCCTGTATGTTGAACACATCTGTATTTAGGGCTGCAAAATCCAAATATCTAGCATGAAACCTTTCTCTGTTGGTACCTGGTATCTACTACCCCTAGCTCCTGACAGTCTGACAATTTTATATAAAGTTATATCTGTAAACTTCTGCAGCACAAGGTAAGACTTGGAGTTTTGTCAACTTTTATATTTTTTTTTCCTTTAAGGTATTAATTTCCCTAATCTCTGAAACATCCTCTTATTCCCTAGAAGTTACAGAACTTCTACTCCTTCTATGATTCTGATTTTACCCTGGCAGGAATGCCATGAATGGCCTCAAAACTCTACCCATGAAAAAATTAACAAACTAGTAGAATGATTTGAATAAGCTGTGGCTTCTTCTATACTGAGTCCTCCAAATATAGCAGGTTTTTTGTATTATTGTACTAGTCTGCAACTAAGCTTCGTAAGAATTATTCCAAATATATTAGTGTTCTGTTTTTGATATGGAGAAAGACAAATTATTTTAATATTCTGCTATTATGGTTAGTAGGAAAACAGCTCAATATTGCTAATTAAGCTATTTGTCAGATCTTCTGTTTCAGTTTCATTATATACATGGGCACTTTGCCTTTTTTCCCTAAACCATTAGGAATATAAAAACAAATCAGGTAATGTTCTGTTAGCACACTACTTACCCCCAGAGCACACTTTTATGTATGCAGTTAGCTAAATACAGGCTATGAAAGGATATCTTAAAATACCTTAAAATTTAATTTAATCAAAATATCTTCACAAGTGTAGCTTTTGTTCAAGCATGCCACTGGAGCAGAGTGTGGTTCCAGGTATATTAAATACATAAGAAATATCTACTAATTTAGATTATCAGACATATATGGGGAACCATATAGTATCTTTTGTTTTAAGAATTTTAATAATAACTGTAGTATCTTAAAGACGGAGGTGTGGGGTTTGGGTGTTTTTCAAATAAAGGAGAAGGACTCTAGGGAAAAAAATTAAATAGTAATGTTGGGTCCTCTTTTTCTATAGATAAAATTGTATTGCAAAGAAGTGTTTCAACTATTTAAACCCAAGAATAATTTAAATCACTTTTTTTCACTGCAAAGTTGCCATTCATAGGACAGAAGCCTACAAGAAATAATAATATACAACAAAAAGTACATTAGAAAGGATGTAGAAAATGTGCTAATATTAACAGTGAGTAAGCTGCAAATATTTTGAAAACTTATATTATATTAAGGTTTTTAATTGTTCAGGAGCTTATGAGTACACACAGCTCTAGGGGAAAAATATTTTCCAATGAACTAAAAAACTAAGTTTACTTCTTATATTATGTGTTAACAACATGTATTTGACCTTTTTGTCATCTGAATTATATAAGAAGGGGAAAGATTTCACCCTGAAGGTGTATGGCCAGGAGTCATTAATATTATTTGATATTACCTTGTAGAAGTATTACAGGGGATGAGGCTGTTCATGCATCATAGGTTGATTTTTCTTTTTCGTTGGCCATTTTTCTAGGTCACACATAAAAAAAATTCCCAAGAACATTATTTTTTTATATCATAGACTGGCAAAGTATAGAATCTATCTGTCTGTCTATCTATTTATCTATCTATCTATCTCTGACATTTTTTTCCATGGATATCAATGTCAGGCTGTTTATAGTCATAGAACACTAATACTCCTATGAAAATGTAGTGATTGGTAGTATATGATAAAAAAATTAGTATGCTTTTGTACATACAGGAAGTATCACAATTTAAGAAAAATGGTTCCATAGGAAAAGTCAGCAAAATTTTTCTATTTAATCAATATGGTTTCAAATACTCTTTTTTTTTTCCTATAAATATAGATATTATACCTAGATCAACACTTGTCAATAGTAAAATCTTCATACAATGGATGAATTCACTTTACTATCTGCCCTTCTAGTTGGGTGCCAAAATGCCAAACTCACCTAAGAGACCCCTTGAAATTTTCAACAGCCTTAAGGATAGCAAAATCCATGATGTAAAATGCATTCTGAAGAGTCGATACCGCTGATCTCTGTCAATGATATATCTTTAGCTATACCTCCTCATTTTGCACCCTTTTGCATTCTAACATGTCCCATATGCTGAAGAACCCAAGTGTCTCACCCTGTACTGCCAGTGCAACACTGAGGGAGTATGTGCAGTTGGTGAGGTTATCTTTAGTGGCAGCTAACAGGCTGCATTTAGGACTTTGGGTTTAATCTATTTACGTATTTATTCACACATTCCATTGACCTAGGCTATATAGGGAAGCAGTAAGAAGGGCAGAAGCAGATGCTTCTGCCTTCTCTTATAAGACAGAAAGTGAGCAGGAATATCAGAGTTCAAATAAATTTGTTTAACTTTTTCAAGTACCACTGTTGCTATCTTAACTTTTCCTTACTTCATGTAATATATAAACACCAGCAGAAAAGATTTTTAATGGCCACCATTATCAGCAAAATTAAAAATCATTGAAAGCTGTTAACAAACACCAATATAAGATTTGCAGTCTTTATTTAAATCTCTCTACTTAGACAGGAGACAATTTACATGGTCAGCTGCAATCAGTCAATATGAGATAATGATTGCTCCACCCATTGAAGACTTTTTACATTGTCATAATATAACCCTAAATTACATACCATACCTTTCATCCTATATGCACTCTACTTTTGGTGCATTTTTACAATGTTTGTTTGAAGTAATTTCCACAGTTCATCCCAATGATTTACTTACAACCCACTGGAATCTTACTCATTTATTTTTAATCATCTTTCATCTCTTTATTAACCCCTCTTGTTATTTATCTATTATAATCTACCTTTGTTCTAACTCACCTTCAATGATTTGAACATGGATTAGTTTTCAGTATGTTTAATCATCTAATTTTGGCACCAGTTAAACTATAATGAAATATCCATTGAAAGCAGTACTTACATGGGGGCTGATACCAAAATTATCATTATTATATACTGCTTATGAATTCTTATTAAGCAGTACATAACTTTTTTTTTAAGTTCCATTCTGAAACTTAGAAACTTAAAGTCTTCAATTTGCATTAAATATTATCACTTAGTATTAAATGCTATTTTTTTGACTATGTTCAATAATACTGGCACCACAGCAGAAAGTGCTTATGCCTGAACAGTTCCACTACTCAGTACCACCAATAAGACGAGCAGCTCACCTAGGCAAGTACTCTGTCCGTCAGCTGTAAAGAGCAGATGTCATACAGGCAGCAAATTGAGGGTCAGGGACTTCCTAAGACCAAGGTAGCTTCTTTGCATTTAACACAAAAGTAACAGTAGTCTAAGGCACCAAACAAGTCTAATTCTAGTAATTTCTCATTTGATTATAGCAACATGTAATGTTCTAACAGCAGTGTTGGTCTTTCTCTGCCTGAATTTCTGATAAATCATTTTTCATGCAATGAAAGCCTGAAATGCATTTTACAGGCCATAGAATGCAGTGTGAACAAGAAATGGAAAA
>VXAD01000397.1:198558-213168 GCA_013399195.1 Dicrurus megarhynchus | reverse complement strand
AAAAAAAAAAAAAAAAAAAAAAGTCATACAGTTGGCAATGTCTTGTGGTATATTGCAATAACAATTTATCTTCTGTTCTTATTCAATTCCAATTTCAACTAACTCAAAGCTGACCAAGCAACACTACTATTAAGAGTGTATTACATCATTAAAGAATTAGAAGATAACTTCAGTGCTACAGGTCAATTTCAGTTAGATTTTCATAGCAGCTCTGTGTGATAAAATCTGTCATCAGAATGAAGAGTGTACAGTGGCTTTGGTTTGGAAATAGACTGTTCTTTCAAGATTCAGCTTCCTTTAACAAATATTTTGTCAGTATGTGAAATACAAAGATTGGATTGGTTTTATCTCATTTCTGAGAAAAAAAAGAAAAGTGGAGAAAAACCTGGGAAAGGGGACAAAAATAACCAAACAACTCAAAAATATCTCTGTTTGAAAAGGAATCCCATTGCTACCCCATAAAAATTTAAACAGAGCTATATACTTTTAGACAGATTCACACATCCATGCTCTCCTGTGAAATATAGAAAATTATGTAAAAAGTGCTGGAAAACAATCTACTTCAAGTATATCAGGTGGGCCATGCAATACCTCTAGAAAAAGCCTTTGAAAAGACCAGTTAAGAATATTTCATGTATTATGGAGAAGCAAGTGAATCCAGTCAGCCAAGATACCATTCCTATACTCAGGAAATGATAATCCTGAGAACTTCAAACTTAGATAGGTTGAACTAAGAAAAGTACATCTAACATGACAAATTAATATATTGGATAGAATACAGAAAAACAAAAACTGATTTGTAAGCATAAATATAATTTATGCAGTATTCACAAGCTGTACAAAACCCTACTATAAGAATCCAAAGGAATATGCCTTTCAAAGCATGCTTTTCACTAAGATAAAACTTCAAGTAAATTTTAATAATACCATGAGGCATACATAGTCAAGAGTTTGACAGATAATATTTATTCCTGTTTATTCCTCACTATATTTATAATGCCCAGATGTTATAGTAGGATATACTGAAACGTGTTTTGTGTTTGTGTCCTAAGAATCGAAAAGGATATTTATGTAAAAAATTCTGTGGTAATGTGATACAATTTGCTTCTATGCCTAGGAAACTTAGTCCTTAAATCAATGCATTTTTTTCTTTTTATCTTCTTTTTTTAAATTATTTTTGCGTTTTACTTTTTTTCTTTTCACTCAAAGCATTTTGTTCACATGCTCTCTAAACTGTTTCTACGATAAGCAGATTATAGGCTGAAATAAAACAGCTTTTTGTGGAGGAAATTTCTTTTTGTTAGTTTTATATGCCCCTGATTTTGCAGAAGGGAGGAAGGTTTCCAGAGTTAGGCTATTTAAGTTTTTAGAGGGTAGATATCTTGTTTTATATTAAAATGCAGCTGTAAAAATAAATAATGAAGTCATTTATCTGGGAAATTAATCTACACTACAAATGCATCACTTTGGGCTGAAGATTTCTGTGGGCATGATTGTCTTTTGCTTGTTTTTCCTCTCTGTGTAATCCTTCCCACCAATGTCAGGTATGAAGGTATAAGAAATTAGTCAGCACACTTACAGGACTTACAATTAGCGCTTGTGGGTCACAGGAATGTCTAGGAAAACACAGTCTACTGAACTGCCTCAGCCATGAATCTCTCCCTAATTACTCACATAGATTATATTTAGCAAGGGAAGTTCCTATCATATTGCTTAGCAACAGGAAAGAGATTCTCATTAGATTATCATGTCATTATGCCTTCAGCTCAGCCAACTCACACTCACGTATTACTGAATATATAAAATAGCAGATCTCAGGAAGCCAGCCAAAAAGAAGATGTGAGACATTGCAGCAATTAGAACTAAGCCTCCATGTGGAGACTTCTCTGTTCAGTCTCAAGGACAGATTTAGCAAAAATGGGGAAAAAAAGCCCCTCCCTCAAAATGAAGAGTCTGAGCTACAGCATCCATGCCTGGGCAGGATAAGAAGTAAACTGCCTAAGTTTTGTAAGTTGAAATCTAAGTAAATTTGGATTAGACTTTAAAAGGAATGAGTGATGCAATTGTTAGAGGATTTCTGTAGTTAGGCTGAAGGAAATATAATGTCTTTTTGCTAAAACTTTCATTATATTGTGAATAGTATTAAAATAAAAGCAGTGACTGTAGATGCTTTGTTGTACCTTTCATACAGAAAGTGTCATCAGAGGTATAGTCACTGGGATTTTGTGAGTGAAGACAGAAAGGAAAGCATTACCAACATCTGACAAAAAAAAAATAACAAATAGACAGTGAAGATGTAATGCTTGCTATAGATCCTCTCCTGCATGACTCCTTTCCAGTCTTCTACAATTATTATTTCAAGGGAGAAATAAAATAGAGCCAGGAGAGAACAAACCATCAGAGGATCATAATTTCTCCTGGGTTTGCATAAAACAAGTTTGAACATAGGTAAAGAGAACAGTAAAGAAAAAATAAAATAATTGTTTTAAAACACATGTAGTCCTGTGGCTACACAGAGGCCTTAAGGAAACAGTACTATTCTGGTGTTCACACCCTCTGCTAAAGGCACTGCAAGCCAGCGTGGCCTGAACTTGTGATGTTGGAAGTTTTCTGATTCTTAGGACACCAATTGCTGAAGTACCTTAGAAATATTACTCCTTCCTGTAATATCCATTATGTCACCAGTAAAGACAAATAACACCATTTGGGAACTTTTTTCCACTTGAAACAGATGCCAAAGACATTGACATTTTCTGTTGGTATTTCTCCCTAACAACTAATCTTGAGCCTGGCAAAGGCATCTTGATATGTAGGGTCTTAATGCTAAACTTGTTGGATGTGACAGATGTTAACCTTATTAAATCAACTCATTCACACAGTTACAGTTCTTCTCATTTCAGCTTCATTATTACTCTGTCTAGTTTGAATCTAGATGCAATATCAACTTTCACTGAAAACTTAGGCTGACATTTTGTAAATTAAGAAAGCAGCTGATAGAATAAGCAATGAAGTTACAATTCATATCTGACATTATTATAAGATCTTAAAAATAGAAAGGATGCAATAAATAGGAAATAACATATACTTTGATGCTGTTGTGGTACTCCATTGCTTCTGTGCAAATATGTAAACCAGTTTTATAGGTCGTGATAATTTCTAAAGTACATTTCTATTTTTTTTTCCTTGAAGAGCATAAGAAAGAATCAACACCACTGTGTCTTAAATGGTATGGTGTTTAATACTTACACCACATAATAGGTCAAGCATCTATTTTCTTTTGAAAATATTTGTTTACTTAGTTTAATTTAGCTTTGAATATTTTCTCAAATTTCAGTAGTGTCCTATGTCCTGAATAACAGAACAGGACAAACTAGTCAGGCAGACATTATGTCAAATTGCAGTGTGCTAATTACTAAAGTCATAACTAGTTATAAAAATTACAGAGGAAAGTATAAGTTTCTGAGTGATCCTGTTCTGGACAAAAAAAAATCCCAAAAAAACCAAACAAATCACAACCAAAAAAGGAAGAAAAAATGAAATAAAAAGAGTACTTTTCCGTAACATTAATTTCCACATGTGCAAGACAATATTTGTGTGTGTGTGTGTGTGTGTGTGTGAGTGAGTGTTGAGGACTATCTTGTGTCAAGATGAGACATCTCATGAATAAGTTATGAGATGTTGAGTAGTGCCAGAGATGTTGAGGCAGCCAGAAGTCTGAAGCTGTTGTGAAAAAACAGCATGTTAGAAATTATTCACCGAATTGTCTGCAGCTCTACGGAACTGCCTGAATGAGAAAGGTCATCTCTACAGAGGAGGACAAAGGGATTCTGTACAATCTGATCTGTACAATTCTAGGACTGTTTTTGAAATCAATGGTGAAGCAAAACATTATAACCAAGTATGACTAGTAGAATACAGTATTAATTACAGGTGAAATAAAAAATTTGAGTTTCTCAATTGCCCATCATTACCATTAACACTGAGATAATGTTATTCTTGAATATCAAGATGAGTAAGAGGGTGTCATAAGATTGTGAATACTCTTGAGATGCAACAGACCAGGAACAATGTACCAAGATTTCATTTGGGACAGAGTGAACCAGGATTGCCTGGAAACCAAGCAAGCTAATGGATAAGAGCCACAGGAAAAGTGTAAAAGTGAAAACACAGTAACAGTAGTCTTCTCATGTGTTGCACCAGTCATGTTAACTAAACAGTATCCATGTTATTTCCAAGAATAGTAATACTTTTAGGTGTTCCAGTGTTGAAAACACACCAAGACCAAATAATATGCCATATATTAATGACCTTTAAGGATATAGTGCAATTTAAAGAATTCCCATCCCCATCAAATCTAAAACAGATACAAACTTCATGCTAGAAGCCTGTTCTCAAAATCACTCAGTGCATCTTGATTTTTTCTTTTTAAATTTATGCTTGTGTTCTTTTGATTAATCAGCATTCTGTTTTAACACATGTTATCCACAAACAGGTTTTTCAGCGGACATCTTACTGCCTCCACAGCTCTAAAAAATCAAAAATACTATGTGGTTAAGGGGACAAAAAAGGAAAACAAACCTTTTTGTAATATTCTGAAGCAAGTGTACATAGAATTTGTACATTTCTCTCCAGATACCCAAAGAAATACCCAAATATCAGGCTGATGAAATTCAGAAAAGAAATGTAAGCCTGTGTAAGATTCCAACTAAATGTAAGGATTTCCAATTCCATTAGTTGAAACCTACAGATGAAAATAATTAAGATAGTGGTCCATTTAAAGATAATATGAACACATTTTAGTGCTTAGTTTCACATAACTTCCAAAAGGAGAAAACCAGTCCTAAAAGCTACGGAGTTTTATGTTAAACATCAACCTTAATTTTCATAAGTCATTCAAAAATGTGCTCCTATGCTCTAGTAGGTTCTGTACAGGTGGTTATGTTCTAATAGACCCTGCACTGAAGCTTTAAACGTAGGGAAAAGTAAATATTTTCCATCCTATGAAATTAATGATCAGGTAAACATACAGATGCTGCTTGTATTTTCCTTCCTGTTTCATTTCCCTATACTTTCTACACCAGTAATTATCACCCAACATTTAGTTTTAGTTTAGACTTCTCTGCTTACATGCATATTTAAAACTCAACCTGTATCAATGCATGATCTCTATCTCATGCATGAATTCTGATTTTCACAATCTTGCATTCTCCAGTCCTCTTGGAGAAAAAAGGGTTTACTCTGGACTTACTGACAGGAACATTAATAACTTTTTCAGAAGGATCTTAAAGACTGAAGTTGAATACATTTAAAACTAACTGCATTTCTGTATTTTCTTGTTCTACTAATAAATAAATAAATAAATAAATATATGGACATAATGACAAAGTCAAAATAGCATCACTTTTGCATTCATTAGAACATTACTGCTAGTATTTTTAATTACGACATAAAAAATTTATCATCTCTATGTCTCCTTTTGTCTTTATTAAAAAATCACATGTCAGCTCACTGGTAACTACTGTTGTTCAATCACTGCCATTTACAGTCAAGTGCTGCCAAACTGTAGTTCCCCCTTTCACCCACTTAGTTTTCTTTTAATGAAAGTTTTTTAATATCTTAGTAAATGGAAAAAATACTGACTTTACTGAGGAGACCAGCATAATAATGAACAAATACAAGGAAAATAATACCAATTTTGTAGAGCACACTTTAACAATACACAAAAGTAGCCAACCAAATTGCCTGCAACCAAGATAAAAAAAAAAACACAAAACCCCCAAAACTTAAAATGAACAATGTATATCATGCTCTAGTTGTTTATAATGACCTTGTGTCCTTGTGTCAGAACAAAGACAGAAATTAACTTGTGAATTTTGGCAGGGAAAAAGAAAGGAAACTAAAATAATTCCAAACAGTAGCTGGACTCAGCCAGTGTTTTAATACAGAAAAAAGCTAAGCTTTTCTAAAAGTATTCAGAAGCTATTTATCTGACAATAATCATACTGATGAACTACTTATTTCAAAATGAGACTACTTCAGAACTGTTACCTACATTCCCCTAGGTAATTTTTTCACTCTATAATAAACAGTTCACGGAGAGATTTTATTTCTCTCAAGATATTTTGATTTTTACAATTTTTTATGTCAGTTATTTCATTAACAGATTCTAAAATTCTGTTTCTATAAATTAACAGTGAAAATTTCTTTATTTGTATATTTTTCCTTTGCTTTCTTCTTTGTTACTGTGTTCACTGTTCTAAGCTGTCTGACCTAATGAGCAACTTTTGCAGACAACAGTTTCAATGTTAAGCACCCACACACAAACAATTCAAAGTTACTGACCTCCAAGAGATGTTGGAGAGGCCCAGTACAGCAGAAGGCTGTGCATGAACTTTGATTGTATGATTACAGTCTGACTTAAGAATTTTTTTTTTAATAATACAAATAAACAACCCCCAAGAAAAAATATTCCAAACAAATATGGAAAAACAACCTAAAGAGAACTCTTATGGCTAACTGTTGGATAATATTAAAAATTTCATTAAAATATTTCAAGTTTCAGCTACATTAGGGAAGCTGAAAACAGGCTCTCCAGAATAAATTCATGAATTTAAAAGACTTAATGCTTTTTTACATAAATATATTTCATGAAAATTTATTTACATAAATTTATTTCATGAAAAAATCTGTTTGTAGATAAGAATGTGTATCAAACTGGGGAGCTGAGTTAAAGACCAATAATTCTTTCTAAATACTATAAGCTAAACCTAAATGCTTACCTAAGAAAATGAATTGTGCTCACACACAAAAATAGCTTAGAGAGAGAATTTTTTATAAATCATGAGTACACAGAGAGTTCTTTAAACCTAATGAGAAATTGAATTAATTACTTCTTTAATAAATATTAAAATTTGGGTGGCAGTTAGTTTTGGCAGTTTGGGTGGCATATTTTGCTGAAAGTTATTAAAAGCAACAAACAACACATTCTAAAGCCATTTATTTACAATCTAACTTTCCAAATATGAGATAATTAAAATGCTAAATTCTCCTTCCTAATTTTCATGGTAGATCTCCAGCTTTTCTATTTGTTCTATAACATTTTCTTTAAACAAAGTTCCATACAAGAACTCTGAAAGCACTAAAACAGTTTGAAGTAAATTTTAAAAATCAGATTGCAATTATGCACCTGCTCTTAAGCAGTGGGATTTGCCTAATTATATTCATGTAAGCCAAAAAATCTGATTTTTAGGGTGAGTAAAATAATGAAGAAATAATAATGAGCAGAAGAATTATCAAGTAAATGTTTAGTATCTTAACAATGATCACTTCCACACCACAGTATGAAGAAGCATAAAGTAACAAAGAAGGCAGACGAATTCAGAAAACGAATACATTGCTTAATTATGCTTAAAGGACTGTATCTAATGGACTTCCCTCCTCACTCCACCTTCAGCTGGGATGGAAAGTGCTTATGGAATCAGGCTGCTAGATCACTTTGAAAGCCAGAGCTGCCTCAGAGCACAGTAATTTGTTGCTGCTCCTGCTCACACAGTTCAACAGCCTCCTTCATGGCACAGATCAAGAGGACACATAACTACCCTGGCAATTTTCAAATATATTTTTAGAAAAGGGAAGAAAATAGTACCTTTCCTGAGCAGAGTGCTTTGGTGCCTACACAGAGTGGTAATAAAGAGTCATAGATGGACTAGATGGCGAATAAATTCAGCAGAAAAGGTGGTCCACTGGGGAGTAGCCACAAACATCAGATAAAATTTTCCTTGACATTGTGGAGGGCTTTAACTCTGCAAATTCTGTCTCAGACTGCAATTTCAAAAGACCCTCAGCCTGCTGGGCTATGAATAGATGTGCTCCAATGAAATGGAAAGCCATGATAGACTTTAATCTGAAGAATTATCCGCACTGTAAAGAGTCTGAAAACTTCAAATAATTATAATACATTTTTATTTAAAAAAATCAGTGCTGAAATCATCCATGTCATTTAAAGATCACCCGAACTGGAAAAAAGGTAAAAGAGGTAATTTCAAAGATTCTCATACCTGCTTTATCTGCTCAGCAATATAAAATGACTTAACACAAAATATGTGTGTTTTTCCTGTGTTTCCATGACTGTGTCAAAAGTTCTAAATTTTCCTGCCCAAAAGAAGAATTGGAAGCTTACCTACTACTTACTGAACGCTCTTGTCACGGAATGCAAGTGCCTCCTCTTGTATGAAATTTGAGGTCAACAATAGGTGTGCGTACTACACATGGGGATAGACCTGGATTCAGGATTCATCATTCTCTCAAAAATAGTCTTAAAAATCTTTCAAACAACCTACTCACTATAAAATTGCTTATTCTCCCATCTAGTTTCTATTAAGAGTTTGTAACAAACCATTATACCGCTTATATTGCTATAGCTCTTGTCAAGTTCTATCTAAAACTGTCACTGTATATTGATTTGAAAGAGAATTTTACATTTCTAAAGAATTTATTTACTAAGGCTTCAAATCTGCCATGCAATCCTGCCAGATATTTAATATTCAACAGAAAAATACTTTATATGAATTAAAATGTCCTTAATTCTACTTTTTGTACTAGATAACCAAAGAAAATGCTGTATATCCACACCAGAAGAATATTAGGATTTCTGAAGAAAGGTTATGACAGTCATTAATTCTTTGGGGATAGCATTCAATATTAACAGTAAACATTGAGTTTCTCAATTGAAATTTAAATCTGAATGGAACACCCAAGGACAAAATGGGTACACAAAAAAAGGCTTGACTCCAAATCAAGATCCTCTAGAATGAAAATGATACTCTAGGATAAGCAAAACACCCTAGAAATGAATCCTAGCATATAAGCTGAATAAATTCCTCAAAGTTTACCAACTTCTTGAAACAAAGACAATTTTGAATATAAAGGGATGTCTCTTTAATGATGTTCTTTCTTTTTCACTCTATTTATGTCTCTAAAACTCAAAATCTTTTTTGAAGAATATTTGAGTGGCAGAAAAAAAAATTACTTTTATAGTTATACCTTAATATTGTTCTGCCATTAAAAATCATATGGCTGATAAGCCACACAAAATCCATTTCTGTGGCAACCCCTATGCATTCATACTCACCTGTGAGATATCCATGTTTCTACACTGAGCCACATGGAGTCCTGGCCAAGGCAGATGTCTTGGACCTGAGGTTTGTATCATTGCTTCTACAATTGACTACATTACAGACAGACCTTAAGGATAAACCAGGATGCCTCTTAGGACTTACAAAATTTGCTCTTGTTTTGACACAGACCTCTGTGTGATCTTCACTGTTTCCTTTTTTCTATATATTTGTCTTTACTTTCATAAAATAGGATGGTTTTATTTTTCTGCTTTCCAACAGTTCTGTGAATATGTGTGTGCTAATCTTTACTTGCGAATCAGACACCATAACAGTGTAAATTACAACTTACCCACAGAAAAAAAAAAAAAAAGCAACCACCAAGAAACATATTAAAAACGGGTGGAATTGTGACAACATGAATATTGCTTCACTCAAATTAAAACATGTATATGAAAACATGACAGTATAAGGTTTGGGGGGTAGTTGTGCACTATTACACACAGCTTACATATCTGTAGTGATGAATCATATTGAGAACATCTTCGTCTTAAATCAAACAGAAACCTATTTATGGAAATAGACACAAAATCACTTAAAACAAAGTGGATTGCAGAAAACTGCTTGAAATGAAAAATACACATTTTATATTAGACCTTCAACTTCCGAGCTGTTATAACTTCAGGTGGGGTTAAAGTAATCTAGTGAGCCTGCAAGAAACTCAACCCAGTGTCATAGGTGATCTTTTGCAGTACCACAATTACATAAAAAATGCCATGGAGCTTTTATTTTATTTTATTTTATTTTATTTTATTTTATTTTATTTTATTTTATTTTATTTTATTTTATGTTACTTGATACATTTTTTGTACAGTTGAAGTTACTTGCACTTAATAGAAAAGAAAAAGAAAAAAGAAAGAAAGAAAAAAAAGCCTATATTTGTACAAAGCTTGACACCAAGGAACCCCAGGAGGCAGAAGACAGTGGATTTGATTTACCAAAACCCGTTAACTACAGTTTAAGTTAGGATGCACAAAAACTTGATAAAATGTTTCCTGAACGCCGTCCCTTGCAAGTCTTGCAAACTTGGTGGCGTTGCATTTAGACAGCCTCACACAGCAACAAACTGCAACATCTAGGCCTAGCAAAACCTGTCAGCCCAGACTTTATTTAACTTTTTATTTTGCCATGTCTGTGAGCTCTTTAAGTAAAAGTAGTGCAAACAGTTTCTCACAATAGAGAGACATTCAAGCAAACTGTCTTCTCTGGTAAGACACGAATGTTTTCCTTCAAGTAGTTGCAGTTTAGAGAAACAACTAGCACAAATAAATCCAAACACTCAAGGACCAGAACATGGCATGGGAAATATCACATAAGAACAACAAACATGATAGTAAACGTTACACTGAACTTGTATCTGGAAACACAGCTGCCAAAAGTTCTATTTCTGGACACTTTAGTAAAAGCAAAGCACACATTTTTGACAGCTGTAATCCAAGGACACATTTCCATTTGCACTTCTAACTTGTACAGTCAAGAAGATGAAGGACTACACTATCATTGCCAGTTTTTTTTGAAAGCAGCTGTTCAAAACATCTCTGAATAATCTGCTGGCTGTAGTACTACAACTCAGTGCTCCTCTAGCACTTGCTAAGACAAAAACATAAAATCACATTACCCTGACACATTTCAAAGGTTGTGTAAAACTATAAACATTGACTCCAAGGCTCCAGAGAAAATCTTATGTCTGGCATAAATTCCACTACAATTATCACTGTCAATTATGCAGCTGATGTATGTAAACAAGGCAGTAGAAATAAAATTCAGAGGCTAACAGGAAAACAAAAAGAATTAATTTATAGTGCTTACATTTATATTGTCACATGTGTAAATGAAAAGCACAAACAATTTATTAATTATCCTCTATACCATTAAAAGACACTTCCTTGTGTTTTAAAAAGGCTTATCTTGATACATTATATTGATTTTAAGAGAGAGATCAATTGTATGCTTGTGGTTTTAAAACCTTCGTATAAAGTCTTACAGAAACATGATTGATGAGAGAGAGGAAAAAGTAAACTTCTCAGTGATTTTAATGTAATAACAGAATGCAGTAAAAGTAATTTTAAAAACAAACAAGTTCGTTTTATCACTGCGCGTGACATTGTTCCCAATGGCACTACATTTCATACACCCTCATACTCTACAGTTCTCTTTTTTCCTACATAAAGACCATGAGATTTTTCTGGCACTTTATCTGTTTTAGATAGGGCCTTGTACAAATACATCTATAAGAAGCACTGCTGCTCACTGCTCCCTTATCCTAGGAGCAATGGCAAGTGAAGGAATGGGAAAGGCACAGACTTTGTGAGCTTCATAGAAGCTCATAGGATGATTATGGGCTCTTGGCAAAAGAACGTGGTTAGAAAACACAAATACTGGTGGCATTTGCAGTTAAACTGAACATGAAATCAAAATCCATGGGAACAAAATTAAAATGCTATTTTTAATTACAATTGGAAGAAAATTTAACAACATAGGATAATTTATATTGGAAGGAAGATCTGGAAACCATTAAGTCCACCCCAGACTCAAAGTAGATCCAATTGTGTGGTAATGCCCTAGGCCTCATTCAGCAAAGGATGGAGGTTCCTGAGCCTTTCTGGGCAACCTCTTCCCATCAGAATTTTTTCCTTATATCTAACTGGAATTTTCTTTCTCATATTATCACTATGTTCTTCTCAAAAAGTCTGTGTGTGCCTTGTGCTATCTACTACCTTCATGTTAGGCTGAAGGCAAAAGTAAGTTTCCCAACTCCTCTTCAAGCTTGAAGAAAGCCAATTCTCCCACCATCACTCCATTTATTGTGTGCTCCAGATCCCTAATAATCATGGTGAGACTCCATTGGAGATGCTTACAAGACAGTCTGGGGAAAACACCAAATAAAATTTTGAACATGAGAGGAAGTGGTTAAAAACGAGTGCCCTCATCTGATGTGTCATCCTTAAAGTCCCTGTTCAGTTATTATACAGATCCAAAATCTACCCAGTAACATTTTTTCCCTGGGAGCTTATTGTTAGAATTCTACAAGGTCAAAAACAGCAGTAAAAATCAATTGATCTATCGTGTGTAACCAAAACACATATATGGATGGTTGATCTAAAGCCCATGTGAAGCCATCAGCAAAGAAAATCTCATTCATAGCCTATGACTTTCCCCTGAAATCAGAGTAAAGACAAAAAAAATTCTAATGATGTAGAAGTAAAGAGAAAGGAGGAAGAAATTTTTGAGTTTGTTTCATTAATGAAACCAATAGGACTCAATTTTTCTCTTTCTCCCCTTCTAATATTCTGTAAAATCGTTTTTATTCCTAAATTCACAGTGCCTTGTGCATTATACTGTTTCAACTTTTGCAGTACTTTGAGGCACAGGAGAAAAAAAAAATATATATACATACATCCTTCAGTTAGGGAACAAAACCAGTATGATTTTAGTGTAAGTGTCAAAAACCATGGATTTCCAATGTCATATATATGAATTACAGAAAAGACTGCAGAAAACAAGTTTACTCAAAACCTATAAGCAATTGTGATTACATTCAATGTTAACGTCCCATGCTGACATGTTCCTTGTGTTAAAAGCACAGTGTATGTTTAGAAGAAATAGTGTCCATAAAGTATCTCCCAAAGACCATATAAGTGTTGTAAGTACACATTTGCACTTAGCAAAACCACACTCCCTGAGTTTACTTGTGTAGTTTCTGAATAGAGTGGATTAGTAGATTGTCTCCTTCTTGCTGCAAGATTCTACAAAAAATAATAAAAAAAAAAAAGGTAAAAGGGCGTTGTGTCTCCTCTGAACATCAAAAGCATCTGCTTTCATTTTTCAGGGACAGGGAAAACAGAACCAGTTAGTGTGCAGCTACACATATTTACCTCACAGTACTGTTCACTATGACATGTAGTATAATTCAGAGTATATAAATCTCCATGTAAACCAAATAGGATGACACAGAATCTTATTTAGGTGTATATAAAATTCTTTGATGAAATTAGGATTTGTATTATCATTCACAGTGCACTTGCACTGAGTATGGAGAATCATTCAATAAGCTTTTTATTTTTCTGAAAGAAAATGAGAAAGTTTTGAGGCTTGCTAGCTGTTTTCTTGTGTTTTAATACTGCCCAATTTAATATAAACAAACAAATGCACTTGTTTGCAGCAATTAAGGTGAAAACAATTTTTTTCTCCCATGGTACCTATTTCAACTTAAATATTAAGAAAATAAGTAAAACTCTCTCAATCTATCAAAAATTTAATTAATAGTACCAGAGGATGCAAAATCTGTAATTTGTGAGGAAATCAAAGTCATTGACTTGCATGCTCTTTCATCAGCTAAATTCACACGTACATGAAAGTGTATTTAGTGAAGCTGCATTTTGTAATACTGTCTTCAAATATCTTTCTGGACAGATAATGCAATTAAGCATTACTGATTAATGTTTAAAATATTGTCTCACTAGGCATGTTACTTTAAAGACCTATAAAGTTGTGTTAAATTTCGCTGGAGTAGCTTCTACAGCATGAACATCATCTTACAGAGTTGACAGTTACAGAGTAATACAGTGGTAAAATCTGTCTGCACAGATGGAGATAAATTATTCATCACTTTATTTATGAATACTACACATTAAAACAATATAGATAGGCAATCAGGTGGATGCACAGGTACAGCTAGCTCTTTGTATTAGAAATATCTTTGTGGTTCTAATAGTGAGGCTTCAAAGACAAATATTCTGATGTCTGCATTTATAGCTACTGTTAGTTAAAAGACAAAATCATACCAAGAAGACTTCACTCCATATCATTATTTCACAAAATCAAAACAAAATATGCAGAAACCTATGTTTTCTTTCATCACAGAATAAAAGTAGAAAGTTTACTTCCAGAAGCAGCTTTGCATTTTTATTTCATACCTGAATTTTTATTTGATGTTGATTTTTTTCCCTTATTTGGAAAAGAAACCAGTGGGATTTAAGAACATCCACTCACATTGAAGGACTCGAAGTGCTGACAAAATGAACCAAAAAATTCATGATTTACATAAATTATTTTCATTGATAGCACAGTATGAGGTACCTGGTTGAATATTTTTTCTGAATATTTTTTCCGAATGTAACAGAAAGAATTTTACAAAGAAAATTGTACATGAAAGCACAAGAAAAACATAACAGAACTTGCTTCTTCAATCAACTTTGTGAGAAGATTTATAAGAAACCATTCTATATATTCTTAGTAACAAGCACAACCTAACATATGACTAACTTCTACTTGCTTATTTTGGTTATTTTTCTCATAAACACTTGCTATAATTGCTGCAAATTATGCACTATAACAAAGATATACAAGTCAATGAACTGAAGTACCAAATATGCCATCACTAAACACTTGATTTTTTATCAACTTTGCCAAGTTCTGGTTTTGATTTTTTTTTTTT
>VXAD01000397.1:154242-194794 GCA_013399195.1 Dicrurus megarhynchus | reverse complement strand
AAAAAAAAAAAAAAGCAGCAGAGAGCTGTGGGGGTCAGCACTCAGCTGAGGTATGCTATTATCAAAATGTGAACTACTACCCACAAAGACTTTATACAGAGGAAAAATAAGGTATGATTGTGCCAGTTGGATATCTTTCCTGTAAATTGTATCAGCCTGCAAAAACTGAAAAAAGTGACAAAAAAAATGCTGATGTCTTTGACATTTATAGGAACTGAACTCTTCATTATGCTTTCATATTATAAGTACTTTCACTCATCGTTGAAGCTTACTAGTCAGAAAACAGGGTTCATTTGTTACCTGTTTCAAGTTACAAAGTAAATAAGAAATCAACTTTATAAAGACAATTGAAATGAAATGGCTCTGCAATTGAAATATTTTAAATGATAGAATACATTTTATATAATTCTTTCATAAAACATGTAAGATTCGAATATCAAATTACTGAAGGTCCATATTTTAGCTGATAAAAAGAATGTACTCACAGAAGCATATCATAACTAAATGTAATTAAAAACCCCAACCAAACAAGTGAGTTGGTGAGGTCTTCAAAGTTGTCAACAGTTAAAACAAAACCAGCACAGCAAGCACTGTTTTATCGTAGTGGAGCTAAGGCTAATTATTAGATACAAAGATTGGATACTGAATGGGGATCTCTGTTATTTGTAAAAAGTCATTTGAAAGAGTACTGTTAAGGGAATAATTTTAAGAAAATAAATACTAGTTTGTATCAGTGAATGAGAACATTTAATTCTAAATTAAAGCTGAGATAGGATATTTTCCAGCATCATAGCTTCATGGTGGCAATTCTTTTAAATGTGACTAGTTAATTAGGAAAATCATATTTAGGAGTATTAAAAATAAATACACATGGTACATTTGATTTGCAAAAATTATCTTCCACTTCTTTGAGAAAAGAAAAGTTCAAATTTCTCCCTAGTTTTACTGGAAACAGCTCTAAGATAAAATACTAGCATTTCTGGCTTGGCTCTGAAAACAATATATGATCTCTGTATCAATCTTTTATCACAGTATTACATTAAAAATTAAAACAAGTAATTTTTAAAAATGTTCAGATTTTCAGTTTCTATAATTTCTTAAATATTGGAATAAAAATCTCCCATATTCTTTCCTTATTGATGTATTTCAGATACTTACTGACTGTATTTCTGTTCCTTTGCCTACTTTTTCACTGTTCAATTTGTGATTTATATTCTCCTCATCTCCACAAGCCCTCTCAAGAGCTTCAAAATGATGCAGCTGCTGGGTGGGACAGATGTACTCTATTTCTACTAACATGCTGAGAATAGAAACGATTATTTGTTCATTAACGTTTCATGCTCTATTTTTCAAGATTTTCTTTCCCCACACCTTTTGAAGCTTTTGGATCTTGTACAACTCATCCAATAAATCAGGCTTACTACCTCCTACAAAATTCACAAAAGCATTGCCCTCCAACTGGTAAAACTATTGGCTTCATTCTTTACATGAAGCTACATCAAATTGGAATTTCGATTTTTTAAAGTAAAAGAAAATACAGAGATTGTTACTGTACTGCTAAGAAAGAATAGTAGTTATGCTGTATTTTCAAAGTTTATTCTTCTCTACAACATTGGCTAGGTAAACCCACATCGACCATACCTATGAAATACAAACCAACCCAGCTTTCACCGTGTTAAGCACCAAAATCAGCAATTACAAATTTTAAAGTAATTTCTCCACTGTGGGTATAAAATGCAGTGTTGTATATTTTGCATGAGTGGTTTTTGCCAGGTTAAGCATTCTGAAACTGAATCCCATAAGAACACAAGTGAACCACACCTGTCTGTATTGATCTGAATGTCAGCATGAAACCCAAATGCTCTGAACATGACTATCTCTGTGAGCACCTGCCTTTAATGAGGAAACAACTCCCTGCCACACACAAGACTGTCAAGCACTTGTCATAAGCAAGGAATGAGTGTGCTATTGCTGTGCTTCTACAGCTGAGTGTTTCCAAAGCAAGCGCTGACAGAAGTTAACGTGGCTGTCTCTGTTCAAGCCACGTGCAGGTCAGTCAGGTTTGCATGTTCAGAAATTGATCAGGGGCTGAGGTCATCAGCAGCTTATGCCAGGGATTTAATGCAGAAAACTGTAGAATGTTAAACCAAAAGACACTCAGGGGGAATACACACAGACATTAAATACAAGGTGTAGAAAACCAAGCATGAGGTGGGACAGAGGGAAGCCAAGCCAGGTCTCTCTGCAGGGTCTCTCTGCCCTTGAGGAAGTTGACAGCTCCTCCCAATATGTATCCAACCTGATAGGTTTTTAATGTAAACAAATTTGAGACTACATGCAATGAGTGGCATGGTGCTGTTCTTTGGCTGAATTCCCCAAAACTGCCCTCTAAATCTCTGACAGCCTCTCAGCCACAAAATTAGACAAATTCCCACTAGATCTCTAGTGTCTGATGAAAACCTCATGAGGATAGACTGTCTGTTCAACACTGAGAACACACAACTCCATGCTGTTGTGGATGTTTCTATCTCTCTATTTGATACAAATTCATGTTCTCGAAAAGGATCTTCAGTTTTCTGAGCATATTCTGCAAGGATCTGCTCCCAGTATATTTACACTCATTTCTTTGTCCTACCTTAAATATCCTAAAGGGCAGCTGGACTTGCTTTATACTGGTAAATGCTAAGGTGCATGGAATGAGAGTCCAATTACAAAAATGTAAAAATCCATCCCAAAAAATGGGAAAAGGGACATTTGTTCTTGATTCTCATGAAGGAACCTATCAAAAAGGGTAGTCTACAAAAATACATCCCAAGGCAGGGCGGGATTACCTTCACTTCACTTGACTGGAGCCATCTGCTACCTGTCTTGAAGGGGACAAGTTTTTGTATGATTCATTGGGCACAGCTCCTCTACAGTTTTTGCTAGAATTCCTGACAAAGTCTGATCACAAGAATTGTTGTGGCTCTTTGGGTTGGCAGGAGATAAGATTAGCCAGTTGTAACTTGATAAAACTTACAGAAACCACAAACTCATATCATGTCTATGCTTCTTTTCTATTTTACATCAATTGTTTTCCATTCAAGCAAAATTCTTGAGCTATCCCCCAGGACACAGCAAAAAACTCAAACAAAACCAAACAGTGACATGGGGACCAATAGATAACCTGCTTAACACTGAAGGTAACAGGGAAATAACAAATAAACAAATATCTGCTCCTGTAATACTCTCTTTCATTGCACAATTTCAGTTTGGAGCCAAGAATATTTGTGGAAGTTTTGAAAAGAAATCAAGAATAATTAAAAAATTAAATATAATTTTCTAAAAAAAAAAAAAATATTCCTTTATATTATCAAAGAGGAAGTTGTGAGATTACAGTTTGCAAGCACTTACTGGGAACTGGAATCTGGTAACAGTTTTTCAGTCTTGCAGACAAAGACAGAACTTTGTGGCTGGAACCTGAAGCTAGCCATGTGTGCAAGCTTGGAAATAAGATGCTTTCTTTTAACAATAAGGTTAATTAGCAGATTACAAAAGACTCTGGAGGACTTGAAAACACTAAATCAGGGGTTATGTAGTATTTTTCTGAAAAAAATATGCTCTTGTTCAGGTGGAGAATTTTCCTGGTTTCATTTACACAGGTAATCTTTTATTATTAGAATGGGCACATCTTGTTCCTAAATATGAATTTCATATCTGTTGCCTGAATTTATCAGATTATGATAACAAAAAAATACTCTTGTTCTATACACTTTGAACAAACAGGAAACTGTTATCACTCCTGAGAAGCAAAAGTTTCTGAAAGAATATCCACATTTGGAGCAAACAGGATCTGCAAACTCTTTTTAATATTTTCATATTGAACATGTAATCTTTCTTTTCAGTCCTCTGAGAAGCATTATTTTTTTTTTAAGACAGATTCTCTTTTGTTGTAACCCAATCATTAGCGTCTAAAATTTGACAATGATTTGAGATTCTCCCAGTATAGAACTATTTAAAATGTGGATAAATCCCAAACATAAATAAAACTTATTAATTCAGCTCTCAAGTCTATGTAGATTTGCAGGGCTTTACTGATATTTACTGTACACAGAAAAATTAACATTTTTAAGAGCTTTATCCAGCCCAAAGGGACTGCAGTGGATAGATTTCAAACACAGCAGCTGAAGCAAACACACTACCCTTTTTTTATTACCATATTTCTACCCAGGGGGCAGCATGCTAATTCTAAATATTTATTATGAAAACCTTTACACCAGTTTCTAAGAAACCAAGATTTCTCTTGATAGCTGCCCTCTGCAGAAGAGTTAAAACCTTCGTCTTTAGAAACTCTCCTCATAAATAGTGCCAAATTCTGGAATCCCATACCTTCGATACTAAATATAAGATTTGCTCCTTGGAAGTATTTTTTTCACAACAATGAAGATAGAAGAAGAAATGCTATAATGTCTTCTTGTGTAGTCAGTCTTTAGATCTAGGTTCTGTATATTAAAACTAGAAATCCTGTTGTTACTCCTGGGCTGTACATAATAATTTACACCTCATTAGAGCACAAATTTAAGCCATACATCCAATCTCAATTGAAGAAATGAGGAGTTGGAAAATTCAACATCAACTTTGAAGTTTGCTAAAAGAACAAAGCCATTGCTTCTTTCAACTGTGGAAACAGATTATGGTTCTTTGTCTTAGCCATAGTGTCTTTGGTCTATTTAGCTAGTAATGATATGGTATTTTCTCTGCATGGGTGCATTTAAATGCTCTAAACCTTTACCTGTGAAACTGCTTTCAGATGAGACAGGCATCCACTTTTGAATCATCCTTAATTATTTTCTAATTACTTGTCTTCTTTTCAAACATCCTTTTAAACCTGTGAACAGTCTGTCTCCAGATGTTCTAATACTGTTTTATGTACATCTCTTTAATATGCTTCAAAAACAGCCTGTTCATTGCAATACTGTACTGAGAACCAGGTAATAGGGGCTCACATGAAGGGCTCGAGCATCCTCTTCATCTGCTGTCACTGCTGAGGTTGTGAGGACAAGCATTTTTTATATCAGTTGATTCTTGACATCAGTTTTCAATTTTTAAGTCTATCAGTAAGCTAAATCATTATATAAACACATAATTGACTTGAAATGAAATTCACTGCATATGAATATTAGAATCCATAAAGCCCTTATTTGGGAGTCAGTCTCTTCACTTCATAAATGGGCTGCACATGAACTACAAATGAAGTTCTTTACTCTTCCTTCCTTTTTCTTTCTGGTATAATTTTATAAAAGTAGTTGCAGCTGACAGAACAGTTGAAAGAGTTGAACCCAAATATATGAGAAATGAGGACCACAAAATCTTGCACAAATCTTGTCTGAAAATAACAGTTACCATGACGTAGCAACTCTATGAATAAAGCACATATAAGACCCAGATTTTAAAGAGAAACTCAATTTGTTTTAATCATGAGACATTCCTTTCTTTTCCAATTTGCCAATCTCAACAAAATATGGAATCGTTTTTCAGTTAATATGCCCATCAGCATCCAATGTATAAAAAGTAATCATTAGTACTTCCATTTTTGTTTAAATGTTTTACATCTGAATTTCTCACTCTTCAGTGTGGTACTGCTGCCAGCTTGGCTAAACTAGCAAAATCCCTGTGTTTTCTTTTTATTTACAGCAAATTGCTTTCCCTGCTGATTGTCTTCTCCCTTGCCCATCTGGGAGATTGGATAAACAGAAAAAATATCTCAGTCACCACTGCAAATCATATCCAAACTTTCTGTCCTGTAACTACCACTTTAAAATATCAGAGATACACAACAGCACAGTATTTTTTAAGTGCAGACCTCTGCAGAAAACCCATTAAGTCCAATCACTATCCTACTGTGCAGGCATTAAAAAAAGAGTTGCCATCAATAAACATGTTATTTAAATTCAATTTAACATTCTTTTAGAGTCAAAGAAATAATCGATGTATTCTGTGTGCTAACTAAACAGAGATACCAGGGGCCAAGGTATTTATTAACTGTAAGAACAGTTCATTGGAAGGTTTACTTTGAGCTGCTGTAGAGCACAGCATTGGTCTCAGCAGAAAAAACATGCAACAAACTAATAGCTAGTTGGCCTAAAAATCTTGCAGTGGAAATTCAGGAAGGGTTTTCTGGAGGAGTATGTCTACCTTGGTATATATTGCTGGAAAGAAAACAACCCAAATTACTAACAAATGTTTTAGTTGTCATATACCATGTTTTAGCAGCTTTCAGTACATCCAGGAAAAAAATAAAAATAAACCAGACCTATATTCACACTTGATTCTTACATTGTAAAATTTTATTCTTCTCTTAAAATGTGATGAGTAATTGCCGAGATAATTTTATATGCTGGAAAGTAAGAACACATTCAACTATGCTAATTCCTACCAAATAGATTTTCATATACTTGGGTGTTTGAAAGCATATGCCAAAAAACCCAGGATGTGTTGAAACCCCCTATATCTTTTAGAAAATTGCAATAGTTAATATTAAAATTCTAATATATTTGAAATATATGATAGAAAACTACTGTGCTTTAAAAGAGCAGTTTGGTAAATTACCATCCTTCATCCTCACTGATCTTAATGGGAAAGAGGCCACTACCCATGTCAGTGTAACTTTACACCATGATTGATTTCCTTTCTGATACTATTGCTAAATTAGGTACCAGTGTCAAAAACTAGAATTTGGCCTAAAGTCCAGGGAATAACTTTCTTTTTGTTTTCTAGACTGATCTAGTAGTCCCTCTGTTAATGTGATTTGACCAGATGACCTGAACTGTATTGCTTCTACAAGTTTGAGATTTCATATTTATATCAGAGATGTATTAACAGCAAGATTGTCTCTATTAAACTTTTTCCTTCTCATGTGGTAACACAGACCTCAAAAGAAATATAGATTTGACAATTCCAGTTTAAATTAGAATTTAAATGTGTTTTTGTTTGCTTTTGGGTTTGTTGGGGGTTTTGGTGGGGGGGGTTGTTGGTTTGTTTTGGTTTTTGTTTTGTTTCGGTTTAGTCTGGTTTCTTAATCAGTGAATAGGTGTGCTTTTTCAGAGCTACTGGGATTATTGCATGCAAACCTAGAATTTCTGGTAGGGCTGTACGGCAAAAGGGGAGAGAGAGGAAGAATTTAATGTAACATTCCAGAAGTCAAGATATCTGTATGTTTTGTTTTACACTTCAGGGTGACTGCAATGGATAGATACTGTGTAAAAGCAGGAAATTTAATGATTCATAAATATCTCTAAGAAAAGTTTCTAATCTGAGTACATTGGCACGAACTCTGTCATCATTAAAACATATTTTCCTGAATCCAATGTCAAGAATTTTGTGAGCAAATGAAGCCAATTTTATAGATATTCTAGAATAATGCAACAGACCTAGTAGAAGAGTATTTTAGGAGCACACTGAATCCCCAGGGTTATAAAATCTATTTAGGAACACAGTAAAGTAGTGGTATTTTAAGCAATCTGAGCTCTCTGCTAATGTATTTAAACTGTGCTCATATACTTAATTTTAAAAATCTAGTGCTTTTTATGTTCTTTTAAATATAGTGGAAAATTATACTGTCGGTCACAGTGCTTCCTTAAGTGAGTTCTCTCACTCTTATGTTCCTGTCAGTTTGTGATGTGCTATGAATGAAGCCTTTATGCCTCTTCAGCACAGTAGGCTGTAAATTAATAGGTGCAAAGAAAGCAATAGTGTTCTGTGAATTAAGCGTCAATTTAGTGGCTCTGTACTTCTCACTTCATACACGGCTCACATGCTGGTGTTAACAGCTAAGTGGTCTCTCTGTCCTTACAGCTAACACAGCCAAGACATTATATGAGTTTAGTCACTACTATTAGCATAAAGTATACTTACCCTCCTATTTATTTTAAGGTCAAAATCCTTGCAAAACATCCAACACACTTTTATGCATACAGATACTAATATGTATTTTTAGATATATATTATTTAACATGGAAAAACTACAAGAGATGAGGGGTGCATTTCAGAAACACTCTCTTCAAATACAAGTCTAAGAACTTTTTCAAGATTTCTATGTGAGATATTATCATAAACTAAACATATTTATTAAGTGAGCCTTAAATAGATTTGTCTTTGCAGTAGGACTCTGTACAATGTTTTTTTTTTTCTTTTTTAATCAGATTAACCAAAAGATAATATACATACATACATACATATATATATGTATATATATACATACATACATACATATATATATATGTATATATATACATACATACATACATATATATATATACACACATACATATATATACATATAATAGAAAGGAAAATGGTGGTCCTTGTTCCCTCCAGCACTTCCTTTCTTCCAGTGCAATACCAACAGCTCAGAGATCACATACAAATTTGGATGCTACATTTCATCTTATGTTTGAAACCGCTACTTGCACTCTTTTTTCCTCTCTTCATTAGGGCCATTTCAGCAATAAGAATCTGCAGTTTTGTCACTGCAAATAGCAGAGCTCATCTCCTTATATAATTTACACTGCATTATTTAATATACACCGAAATAATAAAAAAAACCAACAACCAGACATGTTCCTCTGTATCAAAACAATAAAAAAAACCAAAATGTCACTAGGATGCTGAAAGCAAAAGGAAGACAACACCCAAGATGGTGGAAATAAATGTAACACTGTCTTAAGATACCAATTTCCCTGCAGCTTTTCTTTCTTAACTCTAGTCAGGTTTCATCTTCTCTGTTACATAAATTTTAGGGAGGCCAGACTGTTCACTAATTGTCCCATCCAAATTTTTTTTTTTTTAAATTTCCATAGACCCCAAAGATACTGTATTTCCCCAAGCCTGCTAAAAATTTACTTACAACTGTGGATAATTCATTTTTTCAAGTAGGCATTTGAATGCCTGAAGAAAATCCATTTTGGAACATGATGATTTTGATAAATATAGCCAAGTACAAGATATATCACTGATGATATCAGCTTATTAATCCTTATTATGGGAGAACTGTAGGAGTGAAGAAGCTGTTTATCTGCGTATGTTTGGGTTTAGAAACTGCTATTAAAAAAAGAACTGGCTATAGATACGGAATTAAAACTTGCTATTTCCCACTCAGGGAATTTCAAAAGACTCTGGAAAGCAATGCTTTTAGAACTAGAGTACACCAGTTGGCTGTATGACATGTTTAGTACACATAGCTGAAGTCCTATGCAAAACACTCTGCCAATTTTCTTTATAAATTCCCTAATACATGGGGATGATACTTTCTGAGACTGTGCTTAACAGCTTTGAGACTGGTGAGACATTCTCTCCAAGATCACACAACTCCACAGGAACTCAAGTTCAGCACTTTGTTTGAAAACTTTTGATACACCATTTTGACTACGACTAAACCACATGTCTGACTTTAAAAAAAAAAAATATGCCTGGGGTATATGTTTTTCTACCCATTGTCTATGAGAAACCAGGATCAACTGTGATTTGTCCATTCTTTATTGGGATACGTTTTGACAGATTTTAAGCTTAAACCATTGAACACAGCAGGAAATGCCGAGGGAGGATGAAGAAACAGGACACATTTCTGGGAGCGAAGGGAGCAGTGGGAGCATAGTTAATGCCAACAGAAAACAGGTAGGAGAAACTCAGAGAGACAAGCATCAGTACCAAAGGCAGCAACTGACAGGACTCAGAAGATGGGGAGAAGATGTATTCCACTGAGCCTTTTAAAGGGACATGGTGTTTGCCATATTTCTTATTTTGGGGATTTTTCTGTCATTTATCCAATTTTCCATATGTAAATCCCTTGTGATGATGTCTGCTGTAGCAAGAGTCTGAATGAATGATGTATGGAAGAAATCTGTTAGCAAAAATGTATTTAATTAACAGAATTTTAATTCTACTCAAGTAAGTAAACATATTATGAATTAAAAATCTGTAATGTTCTGTCAAGATCAGTATTTTTTCAGTCTTAAAAAGCTCTTCATGCAGGCACATAATCTACATTAGCCACTCCCCTTAAAAGTTTCTTTGTCCTTCCAATGTATCTTGGGGGGTTTGGAACTGGAAAGTGCTCTATGGTAAATAAGTTTTAAATATTTTTGTGTTGCTACATATATTTGACAGGTTGGGTTCAAGTGCTAGGTTACATTATTGCTAATTTTCAAATGTGATAGATTACATAATTTTTACATGGAAACTGAAAACTTTGCACCATGAAAGTCAATAGAAAGACTTTGAGGGTAACTATGCAACTTGTTTTCCTGAAAAAGACCTCAAATGTGGTTCATGGCAGGTCAGATGGACAGGTTATCCAGTAGAGAAGCTTATACTTTTTGGTTTCCTAACCAAAATAGGTAATAGGGGAAATCCAGTAAAAAGCTACAAAAAGGTAAGAGCTTCCAAAAACAAGTAGACAGCAAGAGAACCCTTTACCAGTAACTCCAAGACAAGCATTTGACTTTGCAGAATTTCACTGGTGACACAAAAAAGGAATGGTAGTCATGATGTCTCTAAGGAGGCTAAAAGAAGTAAGAAATTACACATAAATTAATAAACATTTATTAGTTTTCTCAAATAAAAAAGTTGTACTCTAACTGCCTTCCCTTTGTTGCATGGCCATGGCATTTCCTTTCTCACCTGATGGAGAAGGAAACAAAAATAGTGCCTTATATTGGCACAGGTATTTCCCAAGCCTTTTTCTGGTGTAGAACATCTTTTTTGAAGGTGATCCACAAACGATACATCTTTTAACAGCAAACCAATAGATGGTGCTCTTTAGCTGTCTAATTATGTAATTCTGAGCTAAACACTCAGCTCAGATGTCTGGATCTACGGCCATATGTGTCTATCAAAAAGGTGATCTAGACCACTCCATTTCCTCATGCATTACTTTGCTATAGACCTCTCACAAGGAGGGTGGTAATTAAGATTACAACAGATCTATTAACAGGAGAGAAAGCATGCAAATTGAAATCCTACTATTTTGAAATATATCTGAGTGTTTGGACTGGTGCATTTAGCTAAGGAACACAAAATAGTATCCAGCTGTTATAGGAGTTATTCATTAACACAGAAACAAGAAGTGAGTTTCAGATGACTCCAGGTACTTATGTCAAATTGTATGCCAAGATTATAGCAATTCATTACTGCTGCTTCCAAATCACTCTCACATCCACATACACTTTTATGGCCTTTCACTATGATACTGAGATGATTTATAAGGAAGTCAGAATAACCTTAAAGGTAATTTTAAATAGTATTAGGAAATTAATTTAGACTAAAAAGTATGAAGCGTAGTTCATTCTCCTGCATTGGCAAATACTGACAAAAATGTGAAGGACAATAATTTTGGCTTTAAATTGAAGTACAGGAAGATAAAATCAGTATTATAAGGTCAAAGAGAAAAAAAAAATTTTTGAACAAAATTTGTTCAAAATTAAGATTCCATGTTAAAAAAGTAATAATTGAAGGATTATTGGTAGTATCACAATCACCTTTCATATACACTCTAAGAGTATAAGATAACTTGATGATCTTGTAAAAATTTTGGCCAAGCCACACTTACATGAAAAAGCCTGAGCTGGACCTATCTATGTCCATCTGAATTTCCCAGCTTTACCCAACCTACAAATAATAATAAAAAACACTGAACTTCCATCTCGAGGAGGAGTCTTGGGAAAGACTAAGAGATTTTCAATAGGATGCTTTCCCTAAGTAATAGATTTCTATTTCAAAACTGGGTTTGGTTAAAGTCTGGATTTCTAAGATACTTAAGATACTTCTTCATACTATTTTTAGATCCAAACTTGATTTAATTTTAAGTACCATATAACTTATGCAGAGGTCTTAAGGGACATGTTTGGAGGAATTTTAGAAGTTATATTCAATGCTCAGAATTTTTTTTTTAATGTTCTAATAATTAACAAGAGAGGAGCCCTTCAGACCCTTCAGATTGACCATTTGATGGACGTGGAGATGGGCTCCACACATAGCAGGGGCAGTCTTTCTGTTAAGCTCCCACAAGTCTGTGGCATTCCAGGCAGTAGCTTAGCAACTCAAAATAAACTTATTTTACACCTATAACTCCTTATGTAATAGCAAACTAAGCAAATAATTCAAATTCAAAAAGACTTCTTTCACCTACAGTCTAACTGATAATACTATTTCTTTTACAGATTAAAAAGCCTTTACTATGTCCTTCACATTCATTTTGCAAACACTTATGTTCCTCTTTTTAAGCCTATTGACACTTCTATTGATTCAAAGCAGAATTAAAAATGCAATCACCTATATTCGTTCAAGATCCAGAGCTATATAACTGCTCTTTAATTAGAAAAAAAGCAAGAAAAAAACCACTCAAAACAAACCAAAAAACCCCCAAGAGAACCTTGGATAGCTTTAGACCTTCTAACTGTAGCATATACATAAAATAATGTCTCTTAACTCTTTTATAAACTAATTCCATTAGGATGGACCACATGAGTGATTTTAAAAACAAGAAAAGGTAAACAAATTTCTTCTTCCTTATCAATGCATTGGAAAATAAAACAACAATCAGCTATATAACATGGAAATTAACTGAACATCATATAGAAGGTTTAGAAATGTGTCAGATAAGTAATATAATAAATAATACTATTATATAGGAATAAGATATATAATCTATGTAATTACTATAATATAAAATCTCATATTTACATATTTTATAGATATATCAGATTACTTTCCTTCAGCATTTAGATTCCAATTGTTCTTGCATTCCATTGCTTTACTTTAGAAAAAAAAGTCCGTCCTGTTTTTACTGCAGTCATGCTGGAACTGCTTCTAACCTTGCTGATATATTTGGAGGGGGTAATCCAGACATATTGCATCATACACTAAAACCACTAAAGAATCATCAGTCTGAAATTACTTTCTTTATTCTTGCTCTCTTTCTAGCTTTTACAGTGCTCATTTTTGTGTCTTTTTTTTGCTTATTTTACAGCAAATATTCCTTTAAGGGGGGAAAAACAATCCTAATTACCAGACTGCACTAATGGAATATGTCTCCTAATACAGAATTAATGTCTAAAGCTGTTGACATGATGCCAGATACAATAAAAGGGAGAAATTTTTAAAAAGTCACATTTTAAGATGATAATACCCCTAGACCATTAGTTTTAGGTATGGAACAACTTCCCATTTAAACACACAGCTGATTTTAGCATATTACAGAATGCACTACATTTAGCATGGCTCTAATGTCGCTATGGTAACTGTTCTGGCTTAAATATAGCTGAATGTGTAGCTTCATTCCAAATTTTCCAATAATCCTTTAAACATTTCTTACAAAACTCCCCATAGCTTCTCCAGACTTTCATCAGTGATCCTGTACCAATACTGCACTGCTATCACCGATACCAGTACTGTTTACTATCTTCATCAGTGGCATGGGGAGTGGGATAAAGTCCACCCTGAGCAAGTTTCTGATGACACCAAAATGTGTGGTGATGTCGACACACCTGAGGGATAGGATGCCATCCAGAGGTACCAGGAAAAGTTTGAAAAGTGGGCCATGGAAAACTCAGGAGGGTCAACAATGCCAAGTGTAAGTAAGGTGCTGCACCTGGGTCAGGACAACCCCTCATACCAATCCAGGCTGGGGGATGAACAGACTGAGAGCAGCCCTGCCAAGAAGGACTTGGGGGTGCTGGTGGGTGAGAGGCTGGACAGGAGCTGGCATCATGTGGCCCAGAAAGCCAGTTGTGTCCTGGGCTGCATCAAAAGCATTGTGACAAGCAGGGCAAGGGAGGGGATTCTGCCCCTCTGTTCCACTCTGGTCAGACCCCACCTGCAGTGCTGCATCCTGCTCTGGGATCCTCAGCACAGGAAAGACATAGACCTGTTCAACTGAGTACAGAGGAGGGCCACAAAAATGATAAGGCCTGAACACCTCTCGTATGAGAAAAGGCTGAGAGAGTTGTGGCTGTTTAGCCTGGAAAGAGAAGGCCCTGTGGAGATCTCAGTTCAGCCTTTCAGTACTTAAAAGAGGTTTATAAGAAAGAGAGGAACAGATTTTTTAGCAGAACCTATTGTGATAGGACAAGGGGTAATGATTTTAAAGAGGGTAGATTTAGACTACATATAAAGAATACTTTTTTTGACAGTGAGGGTGGAGAAACACTGGAAAAGGTTGCCCTGAGAGGTAGTGGATGCCCATCCTCAGAAATATTCAAGGTCAGGACTACGCAACCTGCTCCAATTAAAGAAGTCCTTACTCACAGTAGAGGCGTCTTACTAGATGATCTTTTAAGGTTCCCTCTAACCCAAATTATATTATGATTCTATGATCGTAGGAACACACAATAAATCTAGTTTTTGGTGATTAGTGCTAAATAATCTCCAACATATCACAGAAAACAAGAAAAAAGTTGAGATGGAATTCTAGGAGAAAAAAAATTCTTATTATATCTCTGATTTCCAATGTAAAGCTGATCAATATTACATGAGATCAATGCAGAATGTTTCCAATGCCTTCTGCTCATATTCTACTTCATCTATTACCAGAAATCAAAAGAACAAGCATGTTGTTAAGTGTCTAGTAGAGTGTCTTACACAAAATCAAATGGACAGACTTTTATGTTCTGCAGAAAAATGGCATTAATTCTTCCCCTTCGAGATTTCAGCTTCTGATCCTTAGAAGCCCTAAGAAGAAATCTTTGTCATTGATGATTGTTGTGTATGTCTGTGCATGAGTGAGAGGCAAGGGGGTACTCTCACATTGTACTTCAGACAGACATGAGCACTTAATTTGATACCAAGCTGCTTCACTGACTGCCATTACACAACTTTGGGTCATGTGGAAATGTTAGAGAGTAATCTTGTGACATAGATCTACGTGTATCTACAAACCAAAGTTTTTGCATAGTTTCCAAGCATAGTTACCACACATTTTTATTGACAGATTTTCAAAATATCAGATGCTAGCTAGATCTTCACAATTTTTAATATATTGCACTGTCTAGCCTGTTAGGACATCAAAATAACAGTGGGATTGCTTCCTATCTCTAGAAAGGCATTCTGAAGATAATAACCATCAGTCTTCTGTGAGTAGATCTGCATTTTTCTAGGCTAAATTTTATAGTAATGCTGCATATGTCAAGCATAAGACATTCTCAGAGATGAAAAGGATGAAAAACCTGTATATGTAGGCTGCAAAGAAATCATAATACAAACTGTTCCACAATTTAATCCATTCCCACAGGCAGAACTATCATCTTTTACTTAGTAGAGAGAATGTAGATTTAGTATTACAATTACTAATCCCTAATATTGCTAAGCAAACAGGTTTAACATCAGCTAACATAAGATAGTAATGCTTGCACACATGAGTACATGTAGTAAGACTGAATTACAGCCTGTTTAGAAAAAGATGTCATCTATTAGCTGTCTATATATTCCTGTTTTACTGAGGCTGACTTTTGCTCACTACTTTCATTGTTGAAGTACAATACCATAATAAGTCATTCAAGACACAGCATCAGAAAATGTTCTTATACCAACTTCAAATATGTAACATGAATTAAATGCTCACTTGTAAGATACTTTACAAATATAACTTTGAAAGATGGAGGAAAAGAAGAGGAAGGATAGAGATGTTGAAAGAAACAGAAGCAAACTTTTTTTTCAGTTCTGAAATGTGAAAGGGACCAAAGAAAATGCATAAAAAATGGTCATTACTAACAGGTAGAAAATAACTTAAATATCCTCTAATATCTTTTTGGATAGGCACCAAAAAAAAGAAAAACAGGAAGTGAGACCTTTACAAGATCTCTGACTTACCATATTGATGGTGCTTCTGTTCCACTGATCTCTAAGAAGTCATATCCTTCCTCCAACTGGAAGTCAGTAAAGACCAAAGCAATGGTGTCTCCCGGTTCAGCCAATATGGTCCAGGTGCAATCAGCATTATTTTCATACTCAGAAGGGAAGTGTGGACTTGAAATAGTTCCACTTGTCCCACGTAGTGTCCCTCCACAAGCTCCTTCAGCTGACGAACAGAATATCAATTACTAACGAAGCTGCACTTCAAACAAGTGAAGCATCATCCTTGTTTCTGCCACAGCAAACCCAGCTCTTCTCTACCCACTGAGGACCCATAAATATATGCACACACAGGAACAAAATATTATCCAGATGAATGGAATGGAATATTTTCTGGCCTTTAAGGAGCAGAGGTTTTTGGTTTGGGTTTTATGACTTTTTTTTCCCTGTTGGGGTCACTTTAGCACCAGGCCAAACAAGAATGAAGTTTGGAAGGGACACCTATTATGAGCTGGCTTGGAGAACCTGGCTCTGCCGAAGTGTGCACAGAAGAAGCCTAAAAAAGAACTGGGCACAAAATCACAGAAACACAGTTAGACTCTGTGGTACAAATTTTAAAATATTGAACAATTCTCTTCTTCCACTTATTTCTTATTAAAAAAAAGAAAACAAAAACCTGCAGAAAAAATATTCTTATAGATTTAAAAGGAAGCATTAATAACATCATACTATCCTTTCTCTTTTTTTTTTTCTTGTTCTGAATCAGGATGTTTACAGATGACAAATGAATTCAGAAGGTTTTTTTTCCAGACGGACCTTCCAAGGTTCATGCATTATCAGTTAATAATATACATTTTTTAATGATTATTAACAATTCTTTTTAAAAAAATTGCAAAGCATAGGAATTTCCTCCTAAATCTTGAATGTTACTTAGTATTTTGCCAAAGGATTTAGCAAACATCTTATATCTTCTTTGCTCAGTGAGATTTCATTGAAAGCTTCAAAAACTTGCTGATTATCAGTAGTATTTGGTATTGAAACATATAATTTAAAACCCCCAAATAAAAAAATATGTCATCCATACAATTCACTGACATAAGAATTTAAAAATTCATCAGGTGGCTTTTGCTGTTTGATAATGTGGCTATGAAAGCTAAAGCAATAGTAATTAAAAATATTTCCGCATAGGTGAAGGATCAGAAGAGATGCATTTCATCTGTTTTATCATCTCTACTTACTGCTACTATCATTAGGTATTATTTGCATACTATAACGTGAAGATTTAAAAACATATAGCTTGGCAGGGTGCATAACACAAGGAACTTATAGTCTAATTAGGATAATAACTGAATAGCTAATTAAGACAACAGAAAGGGGTAGGAGTAGAGCTGCTCTTCTCAATCATAATTGAAAGCCTGTCAGTGATATTTTAAAAGAAGGTTCGAAGGAAAAAAGGACTCATGTGAATCAAAGGAAGAATACTGTGGCTGGACATTAGAAAAAGGAGACTATTAAAAGGGGCTAAATAGCCAATAAGTGACTGAAATCAAAGGAAGAATTGGAAGTAAGGTAGAAACAGAATAATTTCTTTAATGTTTAAGTAATATATAGAGCATTAATTTGACTAAAAAGAAGAGAGAATGCTGCTGAAGGGTTCAGACAGGTATCTATCTTTACTCTTCTACATGCAAAGTAAATTTTGACATACATAAATGTAACATAACCTTGGCTACCAAAGCCTTACTGATTTAAGTTCTTGGCACACAGATTTTTCAGAGGAGGTCATGTCTTTTTAATTAAGTTCATATCTTACTTTTCTGACCCTGATATTTATGTATTCTTTTTTAAAATGGGCTAGAATAGATCAAATCTCCTAAAAGATTTCTTTTTGTTGGTGAAATCAGGCCATTTCTTTGATTCCTTCCTCAATTTCTGGCTTTTTATACAGTGCATATTGAAAGGGCCATTGTGCCTCTGAGGAATGAAAGGGGGAAAGGAAGTGAAAATTAAAGAACCATGGATAAAGCCGAGAACCAGATTCAAATTTCCTGATGCATAATACATTCATAGATTAAAATAATTTGAAAACTACTGTAAATCTATAATAAATCAGAAAGGAGAATTGAGGTTTGTTACTAAATGATGTCTGAAATGACCCTTTTTTCCACTGTTTGTGTGTGTGTGTGTGTGTTTTGGATTTTTTGTTGTTGTTGTTTCGTTTTTTTGGTTTTTTTTTTAATTAAATAACTTTCTAGCACTTCATTTCAGATCCTCATCCAACCCAGCAAAGAAAAACAAATTAACTTCATACATCCTGTGTCTGCACTTTTACGTTTCAGTTTCTAACGCATAACAGTTCCACCTGTATTCTTGAAAGCCAGCAAGCAGACTTGTCCCATGCAGGGTAACCAGCAAGATGAGCAAAATCCTAAGTCAGCCATATCTCTTTGGTGCTAGCTGCTGCTGTTAAATTTTGTTATGACAGCATTCTCAATTATACCATCTCCCACTGTGTTTATACTGACATTAAGTAACACAGTAGTGGTAAATACAATACTCCTCACTATTCCTGCTACAGAGGCCTTGAATAATCTTTGAGCTCTAAAGCTCAGAACCTTACAGCTGAAATGTAGTTTATTATTTCTGGCAGCCACACACAAAAATCTAAATTTATACACTGTGCATTACCAGTGAGAGCCAAAGGAACTCTGACTACTACAGCTACCTGCCCAAAGGGATGCACAGCTCTTTAATCTATTCACAACACCATTTTGAAGGTTTGCAAGAAACCAAGCTAACACAGAAAGAGAAAGACACCATTAGTCAGCTAGGTAAGACCGCAGAAACCAGCTTGAACCAGAGGGTATTTTTTCTCTGACAGATGTGGATAAGCTTTGGGAATTTCCCTTGTCACAAGTGGTACACAGGCTAAGGCAACCAGACCTTTGAATAGTAAAGCATTGCTTAAGTGAGTGCAGGCAGGCAGGATATGGCCACACTGCTCAGAGGGTAGGACACAAGCTGTCTAGTCTTACACAGCTGGTCCCAGAGCTATTTGGCCTCCTTGGACTGATCATCATTTTTGGCCACGGCCTTCTCTATGTCATGGTTTTGAGAGAGTTAGAACAGTGCTCAGGAATCTTAATGCAACACTGTGCTTGCAGTAATTTGATAGCAGATAGTGCCTGAGCCTTCATGAATTCAAACTCTATGTGATTTACAAATTGCATTTTAAAATGTGCAAGTAATTAATTCCAAACACTTATGGTTATTTTCAAGTTGTAAGCAACTGCACAAAGTGCTGTTTGTATCAGCATAAATGACTACTTGAAGTATAAAGCTACAAACATTTGGATCTCTCAGTAGTCAGGAATTAAGTGCTCAGAATTTAGCGAATATGCATCTCATATAAAGTACACATGCAAAAACATATGGCTGGCACCACTTGACAAAAAATATGTATACTGTATAGATGTGTAGCTTAGATAAAACAGATAAACATATCCATCAAGTTTATGCATGCAAAAAATCAAAAGTATCACCATGGAAGTCAATGAAAAACCTTTAATTTTTCTTCAAGCTAGAAAGAGTAATTTCACCAAAAATAATAATCTGAAAGTTTTAGTAAGCCAGGATTTGCATGAATGAATCTTGCTACAAGTGAGATGCAAGCCTTGATGAGCAGATAGCCAAGGATGAAGAAAAGAACCAGTATCTTAGAAATCTTCCTTTGAATTGGTTTAGGTATCTTTTGAACATTCAGCCATTTTTACAGGACTTTCCTCACCACACAAATGCTTTCCAGAGTGCAATGTACTGTATTCTATATGCCTTTTTTAATTTAAAAGATAATAAAATGGTTAGGCAAGTAAACTGACATTTATTGCATAATAAAACCAAAACAAAACAAAGCAAAAACCTTAAAACTAACCTAACCTTTCAAAATTAATTTAGAATCTTTCCAAATTAATTAAGAATCTGAATTTAAATATTGGAGTTGGCTATTCCACTTGAGTTTAGATTGAAAGGTCTTCATGTGAAAAACCACATTAATATGTTACTCCTGTAACATAAGTGATAAAAACACAGTGGTGATTTAAAGTACAAAATTCAAAGTAATAAAGTTTTTTCTTCTTATGTCATCCTTAGTCATTTCCTTATCTATCACCAGCAATAGCATAGGTGCAATTAAAAACTTGAGTGATACTTTATGAATCGTCATCAAATGACATATTGTCATTTTGAATCACATTTTATAAGTCTTATCAATTAAAAAAAATTGCAGCTTTAGAGGGTTCTAAATGAACCACGGGCATAAATTATTCAGCAAGCCTTATTAAAAGCTTCACTGAAATAGTTCTTTATCGAGGCTGGAGAGCACTTCCATGTAGAGAGATCTGAGGGTTTGGGTCGATGGCAGGTCGAATATGAGTCAGCAGTGCCCGGGCAGCCAGGAGGGCCAACTGTAACCTGGGGGGCATCGGGCACAGCATCTCCAGCCAGCCGAAGGTGACTGTCCCCCTCTGCATAGCTCTGGTATGGCCCCACCTCAGGTACTGTGTGCGGTTCTGGACGTCTCAACATATCCAGGACATCAAACTCTTAGAGTGTGTGCAGAGGAGGTCCTGAGGGCAAGACTTAGGAGGAGTGGCTGAGGTCACTTGGCTTGTTCAGCCTGGAGGAGGCTGAGGGATGTCCTCATGACAGTCTGCAACTTACCCCAGGCAGGCAGCAAAGGGGGAGATGCTGCTCTCTGCCTGGTGACCATCGACAGGACACAAGAGAACAGAAGGAAGCTGTGTCAGAGGAAGCTGAGACTGGACATTAAGAACAGGTTCTTCACTGGAAGACCAGCCAGTCGCTGGATCAGGCTACCCAGGGAAATGGTCATGGCACAGGCCTGTTGAAGTTCAAGGAGCGTTTCCATGATGCCCTTTCTTAGTCATGTGGTTTAATTTTAGGTGCCCTTCAGGGAGTTGGAGTCAAGGATCCTTATGGCTCCCTTCCAACTTGAGACAGTCTGTGATTCTAAGATTTATTCAATTCTTTATTAAATGGTATTTTTCTGTAGTTTGTTTGTGAGAAAGTAGATAACTGTACCTCATTTAAAAAAAAATCTTCAGTACAGAGAACACATCTATGAAATAATGATGAATGATTACTTGCACAAACACATGCTCTGTATATTTTCAAAAAGGTTAATATGAGGAGTTTGTTAAAAAACTTTTTAAAAATAGGATTTTAAAATTACCATTTTAAAATGTCTTACTGACAAAAACCTAAAAAACAAGCTATAGAATATCAATGGAGAGTTTAAACATAAATTTTAGCATGTCAATGCCAACTGTCAAACTGCTAAACTGCAGATTCAGAATGACCAAACACATCACAAAGTCTTACAATGGTGCAGCATTATACATTCATCTGATAGCTCATTTACCTAATTTAGTTCCAACAGGTAGACAGCTATTTAACCATCAAAATATACACCTCCACTTCCTTTTCTTCTTCACTGTTTTAGGTTTTTGCAGACTTTATTTTGAATAGGTAAAAGCCAACACCTCTGCTTCATTTCTGTGTTATAAAAAATAGAAACTTTCTAGGAGTTGCTTGGGTTTTTTTCTATCATCACTTGAATCCAGATTTACTGCATCCCAGCTAAGTGCTCTAATCAGTCTGCCTCCCTTTCTCAATTTCTTCTCTTGCTGTTGATCAACTTCACATAAATTAAATACTCATTAGACCATGCATCTAAGATTAATTTTATTTCTCTCTCCATGGTTGTCAAAGGGCACTTCAAAATAATTCGGATTGCTCTCTAAGTAGAATGTTTGGGGTTTTTTTTTTTGGTTAAAATTTCAGAAATTATTTTGGTTTAGGAAAACAGAATCTATTTTACATATATTAAATAATCATATTTCTCACATGAAGTTAATAGTATGTACAAAATAGAAACACACAAATTGTTGCAATTTGTTTAGGGACCTGTGGGCAACCATTCCAGCTGCAGCATTGAACATTTTGCTACCTTGAACATTTTAGCTTTGAGGTCCCAGTGAACTTGATCTAAGTAGACCCCAGTGGGGTCATTCCACAGTTATGGGCCCTGAGAATACTGAACTCAGATGGGCAGTCTTACACAGGTTGTTTTTATTTTGTAAACATTTTGCTTAATTTAGTAAGCTTTAATTATTTGTTCTATCATATTTGTTTGTTATATTACAAAGACCTATTTCCTCTCCGTCCACTCTGGGCAGGATATCTGCTCTATTAGTCAAAAGAGTTACATTTTTCAAATACTACAGAAATAGTGATGGACTAATTATTTGCTACCCTGGCAGAAAAGCTCATTGATTAATTGATAGTTTGCACTTGAGCAAACTTAAAATCAAAACCCCAAATCTAACTTTTTTTTTTTTTAATGCAAAAACCTGGTTTTAAGAGAAGAGAATTAAATTAAGAAGTTGAAAAATGAATCAGCAGTAATCTCATACTTTCTCTCCCACAGAAATAAAAGATCAGTCTTCAGCATATATTGTAAATATTATCTTCTTTTTCAGTTAAGTATCCTAAACCGTTTTCCAGTGATATGATTATACCTCACTTGAAAATATATTTTTTATGCTGATAATGATCCCTTAAAGTAACAATCTACAACAAATTAACAGTAAAGTCCTAATTTTAAAGCAAAAAGAGAAAGGGTTGAACTCTTTGAGACCAAATTAATGATTGTTGAAAATTTCACCTTTTTTCAATAATAATTAGGAAGTTAATACAGTTATTCCCAGAACTCTATGGGCAGTTATCAAATCCTTCATCTTTTTATGACTGCTTCTGAGGTTTGTTTTTCCTTTTTAATAAGTGAATCTTTCTCCGATCTAAACTTTGCTCATATTTCTAATGGTCAGGCTGAAGTTTTGTTTTCCATTCTTTGGCTTTACTGTATCATTCTGGATACCTGTGCTATGTTTTCATTATGCTGGTCATCTCATTTTCCACTTATTCCCAGCTTCCAGGCCCCTTATTTCACAGATTAATCTTTGACCTGGCATCTTTTAATTTTTTTATCAGGTCCCTCCATACCTATTGACACATGTTAGAACAAGAACATCTAAACATAAATATATGTATGTGTAAATATATATATACATACACTCACACACACAAATATATAAATGAGTACTTGTAGCTCTGTCCATACCTCTGTTGGGTGTGATCTACCAGTGTGAGTCTGTCTACTAGTCCTGCACTAAGAAATTACACAGTATCTGCTTTCCTATCTGCTTTTCCTGAAACACTTCTCTGACTTCTTATTTCGCTAGTTACAATGAGGGCTTTTTCCAAATTTCATCTCAATGTAAACATTGCACCAAATCAGATTATTCTGGAGGTGAACAAAATTGATCAGACAGGAATCTACTATGTCACTGTAAAAATGATAGACTATAGGGTGGATACAGGGAAAATATTCTCATTTTATCATGTAATGTAACATTAATACGCAAAATTGTTGGAAAATGTTCTTTTTATTTCCCTTTTTAAATTTATTTTTTCTTTTTTTTATTGTAAACATGGACAACTATGGGATCAGGACATCTTTTTCTCCTCCTTAAAATTAAACATCAAGAGGCTGAGAAGAAATTATATCAGAGAATTGCTTGCTACCACAGAAGGTACCTATAATAACAAATCCATCAATTTCTCTTAGCTATTTTTTTTCAAAAATATCAGCTCTGCATCTCTATATTCAGTTTATTTTATTCTAAGTGAACCATAGACTCTTTTTCCTTTCTTCCTATACCTTTTTTGATTTTTGATATATATAAATATACCTCTATGTGCGCACGTGTGTGTATGTAAAAATATATATTTTAACCACAATATTTCTCCAGTAATAGTTCTTAAATCTGAAACCTGATTAATTATTAGTTGTTCCTTTTGGACTTTTCTGACATACGATCATTTTTACTTTATTGTCTTCTTTATTTTCCCTCCAATAGATGGATGTGTTTTTAATGATAATATATTACATATTCTTCCCTTCACAGCTATTTTTATTGTGAGAAAAATCTTACCATTGTAATATCACTAATCCAATTTGTATTCCTAATGTTAGCTTCATAAAAATCTCAACTCATGCAACTATAATCAACTAGGGATTCTCAAAATTACTGAGAATTGAGAACCTAATTATACAAAGTTCATTTAGAAGTAGTCACATATCATAAATCAGCTATTAGAGGAACTACTGAAGAGAATGAAATTAACTTTCAAAATGTTTCAGACTTGTACTGCACAGTATTTCATCGTCAAGACAAAGAAGGCAAATGTTTTGGGTGACCCTATTATGGTAGCTGAGACTGAGACAACAAAGACCTTTTTAATTCTCAGGAAAAAAAAAACATATTAACAGAATATAGGTGAACCATCGATTCTCTCTGAATATTTTTGTAAGTCACCTATACAATTTTTTTGCAGCAACTCATGGTAAACTTCCTGGCTTTCTTATAATAGTTGAAAAGTCCATAGTTGCTCTTATTTACCTTATGGAAAAACAGGAATAAGTTTTAATAATTCCCTCACATTTCAGGATTTACCTTTGAACTTTTCTTTGGGGATTGCTTTCTATTTGGGGGATCCGGATTTTTTTTTTGAAAGAAAACAGAAAACAAAACAAAAGCAAATGTCTTGACAGTAAAATTCTCTAAACTTTCTAGAAATGTCATTGACTCATTTGGTTATTGTTCAGAGTTCATTCTAAGCCATCAATGAGCTTTCAGTACGGTCCAGCTCCACCACTCTCACTATGGCTATACTTAAAAAGAGAACCTCTGAAACTGAGCAGCAGCCAGCAAAACGAAATGGCAAATACAAGAATCAATGCTGTCTACATCCTCCTGGAGACAGAAGTTCACTAGGAATTCTTCTAGCAAAAACAACAGTTATACAGTTAGACAATGTATAAATTATGGGATACCATCTTCTTAATATTTCTGGAATTATTATGCAACAAAACTGCAGAAAATAGTAATTTTTCAGCATCAGCAAAACTAGGGAAACGTACCACAGAGAACAAGGCTGTTATGATTTTTCAGTATATAAGCCGCAGAGCTTTATTTAACTCTGTAACATTATCTTACATGTGTGCCATGAAATTAGTTTATGATGACAAGAAAGACTACCATCTGGAAACAAAAGATGCTTTCATGGAAAAGATCAAGGTTCTTAGAGAAACAATAGGGGAACATGTCTTGCTTGAAGACATAGTGAAAGGAAAGGGCTACCTCATTCCATATGTTCCAGACTGATAAAATGAAATAAAAAAAGGAATGTCTAAAATCTCTTATCAAATCCACATTCCACATGGATACTAAAAATTCACTGAGGCAATGGCTCAGCTCACATAAATCATTAACTGTTAAATAACTTTTCTGTTATGACCCTCATTTCTTGTCAGAATGTACACAGAATTCTTTGGATTTCATGTAAGTTCTGCAGGAGGTTTAGGACCACACTCGATTTTTTATTAAAAGATTAAATTCACGGAGTTACAAATTATGGACAGAATTTCAGTCCTGTTAAAGATATTTGTATGCAGGCAAACACTGCCAAAATAGGCAGTATCTGCAGAAATAGAAGAAATATTTAGTAGACCTTGATGATGCTATGAACTTATGTATATTTTTCTGACACCTGTTTGCTGCCTCTCACTAAAAGGACAAAAAAACCCCAAAAAACAAACATCTAAGATCAGACAGTGAATGGTTAGAAAATTTTTGTTTCTTTCTGTTTTGAAGCACTAGCAAAAGAAATCTCAGTTGAGAACTGATTGAAACCAAATACAAAAAACAGACATGGCCAAAATATTTGTTGGGTTTTTTTGATTATTAACCCTTGTATTTGTTTTGAAGCACAGAAAATTATAAAATATTTCTCTGCTGTGAGGAATTACGATATAAGAGGCCTCGGTCACAAGTAACCATTACTGGATAAAACAGCTGCCCTTTGTTGCTCATCCACGGGGGTACCAGTAATACTGCTGAGGCAGTGGTAGTAGTAGCAGTAAAGGGCATGCACAGGGCATGAGAATAGGCTGAAGAGCACAGGAGACCAGAGGGGTTCTCCTTAGTACAAGGGGAAAAGTTCAGGTAGGAGTATCAGATTCCAGCAGAACAGAGCTTTCCTAAGGAGCTGGTGCTGGGCAACAGGGCTTTGACTTCTTTGACCACAGGGTGCCCTTCAAGGAATGAGGACAGGAGGGGCAACATAGGATCTGCCTGTCTGAACAGGGCAAACAGGGCAAGAGTTTTGCTGACCTAGTGAAGAGAGCTCTAAACGAAGTTTGTCATGGACACAGGCCAAAACCTAAAGGCCGCTGGGAGAACAGGCCCAGGGAAGAAGACAGGCTGGACAAGGCAATGGATATTTCTCTCCCTCGCTCTCACAGAGCAACAGGAAGCCATTCGAAGTGCCTGTATGCAAAAATGTGCTCCATGGGAAGCACACCTGACAAACTGGAAGTGCACATACAGTCACAGAACTGTGGTGTTACTGAGATCAGAGACTTGGTGGGACAGTTCACCTGACTGAAGGGCTGCAATGGACAGACACAGACTCCTAGGAAATGCAGGGAAAAAAGGAGAGGCTGCACCTTACACAAACTAGGATCTTAAATTAACAGAGCTCTCTCTGCTGTCCTATAGGCAATGAGCTCTTGAGCTCCTGTGAGCTAGAATGAAAAGGGAAAATCAAAAGGGAGGTCATTATGGTGACTATCTGCTACAGGCCATCTGATTGAGCAGTGATCAAAACTGTTAAAAGTACTAGGAGTTTCCCAGACACAAAGTCTGGTTATCATCAAAGATTTTAACCACCCCAGCATCTCTGGGGATGGGAGCGCAGCAGAGGGTAAGCAATGCACTAGATATCTAATGTCATTGGGAATAATTTTTTTAATGCAGGTAATGGACAGGCCAACCTGGTGTAGGAGCAAAGAACATTCAGATAAGTGATATTCAACAGCAGCTGTGGTCACAATAACCAGTAGCTGAATATCTTGAGGGAAGTGAGAACAGCAATTTATAGAATTAACTCCTTGGACTTCAGCAGAGCAGATTTCAACTTCTTTGTGAAGTGATAAACAGGATCTCATGGGCTGATGTCTTGAAGGGCAGGACTGCCATTCAGACAGACTTTTATGACAGGATTTGACAAGCTGTAAGAATAACAGAAATCTCATGAAATTCCAAAACAGAAATGCAAAGTCCCGTACGTGGAACAGGATCACCCCATGCAAAAATTATTTGCTAGGTGGCAGCTCTGACAAAAGGACCTGAAGTCCTGGTGAAACACAAGCTGAGTGTGTGGTGCACTTCTGCAGTGTTGACAGCTTACCTCGTATTGGATGCATGAGCAATAGCATAGCCAGCAGCTAAAAAGAGAGAGTGTTCATCTGCTTGACACTTAGGAGGCCCCATCTAGAATGCTTTGTCCAGCATAGGGTCCTTCAGTACAAAAGAGACACTGAGTTTGAAAGACTACAACAAGCCCAGAGGATGGCCACTAAAACTTCAAGATGCTGAAGAACACAATGTATGAGACAAGAGGATGAAGGAAAAGGATTTTTCAGCCTGGACAAATGGAGCATATGTGAAAATATAACAGCACTGTTTAGTTTAGGAAGGAGCCAAAATGGAAACAGGATCTTTTCATAGGCCCACAACAGGAGAAGAGGAAATAGACATAATCTCTAAAATTCTAATTTAGACTGGACATGAGAATAAGGGTAGCTGGGAACCATAACAGGTTTCCAGAGAGACTTCAGAATCTCCATCCATGGAGAGATTAAATTTTTAACTGGGCAAAACCTTGAGCAATCTGACACAACTTTGAAGTTATCCATGCTCTGAGCAGGAGTGGACCTCAAAGGGACTGAACCATCCTTCAAAGTTTACATCACTGAAGCTTTTTCCTGGCCAGGTCCTACCATGAAATTGATATAGCTATGCCCATGTAAAAGGGAAAAAAAAAGCTAAGTAGATAACATCTATCTCTGAATGCAAACTGTGGAGTGTCACTGCTTTAGTAATTACAGTTCTAAAGGGTGTCAATTTTTAGACAGTACATGAGTGCACTTAAATTTAGGGAAAAAAACACCTCAGAATAAATTTATTTAATCTGCTGTTTGTATTTAAAAGATATTTCGTGTCTTCATTTTTTACCTCTGCAAAAAGGAACTGGAAAATCCCACGATGCACCATTCCCAGGACTCACAATACATGTCAACATGGCATGGCCTTCTAGGATGTAACCAGAGATACAGCTGTATCGGATTTTATCCCCAATGTTGAATCTGTTCCCATGAAGTACTCCTTTAGGTATTTCTCCTGGGTTGCCACATGTATGACTAGGTAAAACTGTCAAAAGAAAGAATGAAATACATTACAGTTAAAATTTGCAGAATAAAATAATAAATATTTTTCCAACAATTATAATTAACTATTTGGCTTTGGTTGTGGTGTTTGGGTTCTTTTTTTTTTTTTTTTGGGTTTTGTTTTGTTTGCTTGTTTGTTTGTTTTGTTTAACAAAATTCCTTATACAAATAAGGTGAAACTAGGTTACAGAATCTACTTGCACAAAATATTTCAGTTTATAACAGACATCATCATTTTCAAAGCTAATTTCAATTTCAAACTCAGTTCTTGGTTTAACATTCCTTCAATTAAATTCTTTACAGATCTATTTTCTAGCAAAGTATCCTTCACATCTTGCTGTTTTTCTTTGAATTAAGTGAAATATTATTTTATTTAATTCTACCTTGTAAATATTGCAAAGATATTCACACAACATAATTATGGATGTGGGCAGTAGAAAGCCCTTTAAGTACAGTTTTCATTTAGGTGGTGAAATAGCAGTTTAAAAGAATCCAATAATTAACTGCTCTCTCTCAGTTAAAGTCTCAAATATACAAAAAAGTTTGATTTTCTTCTTAGTTTCAAATTAGTTCAAGTTCTAGAAAATAAATTAAGTCAATATTTGTTAAAAGAAACAGAAAATATGAAGGAAAACTAAGCAGTGACATTGGGAAAATATGAATGGACATATTTTCTTTTTTTTATTGCAGAAACTTACCACCATTTGTAAATATTAGTTATTTGAAAGATGTTGTCTGAAAAAGTTATCATTTTAAAGATTATACTCCTCCACCTACAAAAACAAAAAATGTATGTAGGGGAGGAGGAAAATGGAATTGGTTTTGTTCTCAAATTTCTTTGAAAGTTTTAATGGCACACCATTCCTTTCATTGAAGTAGTACAAATTAAAATCCTTTAATTTCCCTTAGAGAAAAACAAATAAGTACAGGGAGCTGAAGTGCATCATGAACAGAGCACAGAAGATAAAGACGTGCATCAAAGAAATGGTGGTCTGAAAAGCTCACATATAATTCAGATGTTATCTCAGAAGCCACATGTTTGATGAACAAGTTCTTTCACCCCATACTTCTCTTTTTCCTTACACTACCCATCTGCAGAATAAACATAACCATGCCAACCTCTAACCTGCATGTTGAGAGGATTAATTACTCAATACAAGCATATCCTCAGAATGCTGTAAAGCGTTATATCAATATATCAATATTAATTATGCCCCATTATACCATGTAAGTTCAATTATTGAATGCACACCCTTAATTCATTACTCAGTTAGTCACAGTAGCATTTAAATGATAGTAATTACACTTAATTTACAATGTAAATTATACAACAAAATTTTGACAAGGTCAAGAAACATAAAGATAAAAAAATTAAAAGAGAGAACACTTTCACTTACAACATCATTTTATGATAGAAATACCAAAATAATTCTATAAATATTAGCAAGGAAACAAAATCACCTAACACTCTAATGAATGATGAGTTAGACATATGTTCTACTCAAGTTGCTGATCAAAGATCTAAGATTTCTTGAATTATAGAAACTAATTAAGGTTGTTTGTAAATAGCTATCAAAGGTAGAAGCAAACAATATGATACCTGGTTTATTTTGTACTGTTTCAGCAGGCTTAACAGACTAGGGTATTTTTTTGGATGTGCTCACTCACATTGTTAAAAAAGTCAGTGTTTGATTCACATATATGAGGAAGATTACATATAAAATAAACTAAAGTGATTACATATAAAATAAAGACATCAGAATAACCAGAATAAAATAAAGATACTAATTTGTATTCCAAAAAGCTGGAAACAAAGATTTATTATAAGCTACAGCATGTATTGCTATATGCTATTACATATTTTTAGCAATATGAAAAGTGGTACCTCTCTCTTTTCAAACTTTCCCCTTGTTGCTGCCTTAGTCATGATAGGTTAACACAGGCATTTGTTCAAAAACAAGTCAAACAAATAATTTGATACAGCAGAATACTTGGATTTGAGACAAGAATCTCTTTATATTATTTTCTAATCAAAACATTTTTACAAAGAACTGTAAATTGAAGTAGTTTCATCAAAATATCTGATGCATGCAGCAGAAATTTATACAATCCAAAAGCCAGTTTTTATTTTTATGAGAGGGTGTTCTATCAGAAAAAAAATGCATTATTCAAAGCTGCTATGATTTCTGATCAACTGCATTCCCAAGGAAAGACATCACAGAAAATCTGTATCTGCCATATAAATAACAACTGTCACTGGCTAACTGTTGAAACTGTATTGCAGCAAGCCAGTCTTGTATCTGTGTGAAGTCTTCTACACTATGATGTTTTCCTGCATCTTCTTACCACTATGAGTTTGTCAAAAACTCCACAGAAAATGGTACCTGACATCCTGAAACTGGCACGCACTTTACCACAACCTCCTAAAACCCAGTAAAAAATCAGTGATCTGAGAATGACAGCCATACTCAATAATACATGTAATAGTCCACAGGATTTCACCCCTTTTCAAGTTCAAGCATTCAACTACATTATTTATGTGCTTTTCTAAAACTTTGACTGAAGTATATTGAGATAGACGCAGAGTTTCATCTGCACAGACTTCACTGCTTCTAGTCTAGACCTAAGATGAATTAGCCTTTGAAGGTTCCTAACAGTGAACAAAATAGTTTAATCTTTGGATTATGAGAATTCTAGCTGACCAAAGCTATCATATGCATCCATCAAGCTTTAAATTCATGGCCAAATTTTCTGTAAAAGACCCATATTTGTCTGTAGAGTTACTGAGGTCCATTGTCAATAAGATTGCCGTCACAGGCTCTTGTTTCATTAAATAATTTGATGCTCACTGTGTATTGAGCACTATTATAAACTATACTACACTGAAGTACTTAAGGTAATGGATTTTTTATATAGAACTAACATTAGAGTGCTCTCACCATGTTTCAAATCCTTTTTTTTCACCCTTTCCAAGTTTGGGGAAAAAAAGTAATTACAGCATCTGAAACAGATTCTGTTTAGTCTTTGTATTTAGTCTTAGCAAAAATATGCAGAGTGGGATAGCCAAGGATGTTTTCTTCTGATGATTTTCTCCTTAACTGGAGTGTCTATCTTCACCATTCTGACAGACATAAAAACCTATGTAGTCTTCACTTCCTAGCACAGATCAATCTGTAGCACTGTTTATTAGTCAAGATTTATTAGTGAAATAAACTCATATTTAACAAATTACTCATTCTTAGATGGCATGTATTGGATTATTTATTTACAAAGCCCTTTCAAGATTCTTTCTAAGGCTAAACTCCACATATATTTGCAACACAGGCCACTTGAAAGAATACTGACAGCACCTGAAACATAGTAATTCTTTGCTTTTACTTATGAAGAGTTTCCTTCTTTTTTTTATATATGTTAGACTTCATCACCTACCTCTTTCTGATTAATCATAACAGAGAAATCACCTAAAATTAAACAGCAGTGGTTGATAATGGGAAAAAAAAAAAAAAACTAAACCAAAACATAAGTAGTAGCTGTCACTGGACTGAATAAACTTTTGAAGGACTGTTCCACCTAAGTTTTCTTACTATGGTGTCTACACTAGAATGCAAGAGTCTTTAAATATGCAGTAAGCAGTGCCTAAAGTTTTTCATGTGTTCACTTCAAGCAGTGCCACTGCCATTGCCACTTCATGGCATCATAACAGCTACTGGCAATGCAATGTCCTGATTTGGTAAGATTTTCTTTTTTCTATTTTGGTTTAAGAGGTTAAGTAAAAAAAAATATACTTTCTGGTAAATCCTGAAGGATTTGAGGTCTCTGGCAGACCAACTCCTATTAATTGTTACATGAGTTAAACATCTGGATTTGACACCAGTTATAAAACTAGGAAAATTAATTTCCCAACCTTTGCTGAAGTTAGTATTCAGAGGCTCAATTTGAAAAAAATTTTCAGGAGAAATAACAGATTTCTTTTTTTCTCAGATGTCACCATCATCAACTAGATTGCATAGATCGCCCAGAGGCCTTAGCAGCAAAAAGCTCGAACTGCTCATGTCAGTTAAAATAATGTCAGTTTCACCCTTCTGTGAACCAGTTGCCCAGCTTATATAGGCCACATACAGTAGTTGGAGCTTGACAGCAACAATTCAGAAAGCAGCTTAGCACCAATTAGGAAAAATAGGAAGGCGAAACAAGAAAGAAAAGGAACTAAGTAAATGGTTTTCCTCCATTTATTTCAATATCTTTACATGACTTTACAAGGATATATTCTATTTGGTATTTTTGCTGTTGTTACTGAAATAGCTGAAAAAGTTTTCCAAGTTGCACTTAAGTTTAGCCAAATGTAAACTTGCTGACTTTCTGTGGTACCATAGTCCCTCTACTACAGACCCCTAAGTATTTTCTAACATTACCTTAAATTAGTGGCCACGGGCAAAATCACACACAAAGGAAAAAGCATAAGTTAGGAGGAAGTCAGACAGTCCCTTGATACCAGTGACAGCTTTGGAATTACAATACTGGGAGGGACTTCAGAAGCTCTATGGAGAAAATCAGGGTTTCAGAAAATTTCAGGGTATGTTTCAAGATGTTCAATAGGTATGAGGCACAGCCCATGATACCCTGTCCGCACGGCTATAGTAAGAGTAGCATTTTGCCATTTCATGCATAATTAGAAGATATACATTCAGCTGTATTTACACAGTCACAGAAGAAGAAAACTTTTGAAGAAGGTAGTAACTATACTCATTATAATAACAGAACACAATAAGGTCATAAATAGGAGATGAAAAAATGCTAAATTGTCTTGCAAGAATGGCACTGAAACTGAAATCTCTACTCAAATTCAGAAAACATCTTAATTTCAAAAGGAACACAGGATAAAAATTAACAGTCTTTCAAAAAAGAAAACGTACTGTACCGGCCAAAGGATGGACTTAGATATTTATGGATACATACACGTAAAAGTATTTAATAAATCTTTTTTACAAAAAATATAATGATTTATCTAAGGTAGAAGTAATGAAATTTACCTTGAAAAATTAATTCTAAAGAATTCTGTAAAACTGTTCTTGGCATTTATACTTAGAGAAAGACTATAAAATCAATATATTTGATTTTTTTAAAGTTTCTAATGTCTTACATTAAGCTCCATTACAGTAGATTTTGACATTTCTTTTTTAAATATTTCTAAATATTGACTCAATTGGAAAGTATATAATATTTCACTGTCAGTTTATTAAACAACGTCATCCTTTCTATTTCCAGAAGCTATTACCATGAATAGTTAATTGATCTAGTAGCTCTGATTTCCGTTAGCATGAAACACTGTAGGTGGGACAGTACCATGACAGAAATAGCACAATGCAATATTTCCAAAATTCCTTGTTCTCAAGACAACATAATCTTTATTCTACCCTTCACAAAATTCTTTATTCTCAAGACCAACATGGTCTACAAACTTGCTTACATGGAAATGACAGGTTTTGGAAAGTTAAAGAGACGAAGAAGCCAGAGCATGTTGTCCAAACCATGCCTGTTTAGGTTATTATTAGTAGTAGTAGTCTTAGTATTATTATTAAGAAGAAGGAGAAGGAGAAGGAGAAGAAGAAGAAGAAGAAGAAGAAGAAGAAGAAGAAGAAGAAGAAGAAGTTTTAAAAGCTTTTTGTTGTGTTTAAATGGAATTTTGTGTATTTCACTTTGTCTTCATTGCCTCTCACCTTGCCAGTCAAAAAAAAAAAAAAAAATAGTCAAGCTGCATCGTATCTTTACCCCTCCCCAGCAGGGGATTTGCACAACTCAGTAAGATTCCCCTGAGCCTTCTCTTCTCCAGGCTGAACAATCCCAGATCTCTCTTTCCTCAGGTCAGATGTGCCAAGCCCTTAACCGTGTTTGTGGCCCCTTGCTGCACTCAATTCAATATGTCCATGTCTCTCTCTCTCATACTGGGGCCCCAGACCTGGGCACACCACTCCAGGTGTGGTCTTACTAGTGCTGAGCAGGAAAGAATAATGCTCTCCCTGAAACTGCTGCAGGACTCTGCCTAACGCAACTTCAAATGCTCTTGGTCTTCTTTGCCACAAGGACATATTGCTGATCCCTGGGGGACAAGTTGCCCCAAGGTTCTTCTCTGCAGAGCTGGTCTCTCCATTACTGGTGGCTGCGGCTTTTAATTCCCAGATGCAAGATTTTGGATTTCTCTTCATTGAGCTTTATGAGATTTCTGCTTGCTTATTTCCAGATCCTTTGAAGATCCCTATGAATGGCAGCCTAACCATCTCGTATATCAGCCATTCTTCCAAGTTTTCTATTACCTGGAAGCTTGCTGAGCCTGCACTCTGTTCTCCAGGTCATTAATGAAGACATTAAACACCCCTGGGCCCAGTAACGGCTCGTTTTGTACTTCAGCAGTGATGGACCTCCAGTAAACTGAGTATCTTTTCCAGGTTTTAGCTTTCAGTTCAACAGTAGATTGGAAGAGCTAACATGGAGTCACTGAGTGACTCATGCACAGAGTTTTCACCCTTATTTACTCCAAAATGAAATGAGGGAATTTTTCTCAACCCAAGAATTACAAGTAATCATGATCAAAATCTACTATTAGAAGGGTAGTACCAAATTGTTTGTCATTGGCACATGTGTGCATACTTACACCCACACAGACACAACTAACATCTGAAAGCTTTAGTCTGCAACCTAACGTCAAACTTACACCCTTCTTAAAAATTATTTCACCAAATATTAATGTATTTCATTAGGTTTACTCTAGGGGAAGGAAGAGTTCACTCACAGAAACAAAAACATGCAAAGTTCATGGAATACCTGCCATATTTACACTACAAGGTGTCAAATGCAATGTTCAAGGGTCTACGTGGCACAGATATGTACATATTGCAGCATCCAACACGGGCCTTTATCTGCTGGCAACTTTTTTGTTCAGACTGTCTTTGTTGGGCCTACCTGCAATTTTTTTTCTGAAAATAATCCAAACAAATAAAACAAAACCCCAAAGCCTTATTGGATGACAGAAATAAAGCTGTTATGTTTCTTTTTTGCTATCTTATTTTCATACTATCCCAGGATCAGAAGAAATCTCTTTCCTGTTAGGTGCTAATTCCTGTATTTGTGCACACATAAACCATTGCAATACTTGTTAGATAAAATGCTTAGATTGTATCACTTTTGAAAGATACAGCTTTCTTGTTTTACAAGTATTTACGAAGCTGTGTCTGTCCATCTCTAACGATGTGCAAAATTGTACTGGATTGAAAGCTATGAAAATCATTTAGGAGTATACAGCAACTTTAAAACATTGATACATCTTCCACATTAAGATTGATATTTTAATTTTCTTTTGCAGGTAATAACCAAAGATTGATAGATTTTACTTTTAGTGTGTTTACTTTTATTATGTAATAAATGTCTTGCTGTTGGTTATAAGACCATAAAAGTCAATATCATACAAAAAATGCCAGAAAATTCTCAAGTGCAAAGGCAATCTGAAGTTAGAACTAAAACCTTCTATTTCCTCATACTTATTTTGCCTCAGATGTACTACACACTTTCCTAGGTGAACTGACATCAGCAGGCAATATTTTGAATTTTTACATCTCTCTTGAAAGGGGAGAACAAGTGGAGCATGACAGTCGAGGCCAAGGTTATAAAAAGTATTTGAGGCTGTGCAAAATTTATAAACAGAAACATTGCCAGCTATCAGAAATCAAAAGTAATTAGTCATTCTCTTAAAAATATCAAAAGAATGCCCTTCCATCTCCTCCAAAACATTCAGTGTATTCTATGGTCTGTCTTCCAGTTTGTCGGTATGATGATCAGCAGTGTATGCAGTATCTGCCCTTCGCATTCTGAGAAAGACCTCCTAGCAACAATGAACTCCTATTTTCTTAACTATCCTTCCACAGCATTAAACTTCCAAACTGTCAACAACAAAAATGTATTTGGAAGTCTACCTCTAGTTCATCACCTCATGCATGATAAATAAATCCAAGACAATACCTTTTTTAACCTGACCACTTTCAAGGATTTTATTTGACAAAAGACCTACATTCATAAAAATTGAGTCCATCCTGTCCTTGAAAGCCCTGGGGACATGAGGGTAAAAACAACAATATCTCTCTGTGTTAAATGAGGTACTTATCAAGCAAAAAGATAAGTACAAGAAACTGTTATGACCTTATCTGAAGACCTGCATACAAATCTGATTACCCATGTTCAAATTAGAGTAATTGAATATGAAGCAAATGCAGAGCAGGACACTATAAGAGAGAAGATGGAGAGCTTTTAAGAGAATACTGGAAGGTTTTTACAGCCACAATCTGAGAAAGGAAGATTAAAATGTAGTCACTATGAGGACACTGGAAGGCAAACACCAGGTCATAAGAAATACTGTACCAGCTGAAAGCAAGGCTAGGAAAAAAAGAAGAACAAATCACAATTGCAAGCAGGTTGAAAATGAGAAGCACTCTTAGTGGAAAAATAAACTATCAGGTAGTTTCCATGTAGTCATAGGGAGAGATGAGAATGGAGGTGGTGTAACTAGTTTGAAGCTGACCTAAATTTATAAAACAATTTTAAATAACCGTTACTCCCTGTATATTAAGGAGTCTTATCAAGAAATAAAGAAGCTTTCTTATTTGGCTGACATAACTGGAGAAAAAAGGTCTGAAAGACCCACTTGCAGATGTCCTATCCTGTCAGCCTGCCAACATACAGGTGTTTGGGTCTGACAACTGAGACGCTTAAAATTGAATTTGACAGAGAATAAGGAAGTTAATTGACTTCTGATTTTACATGGAAATGCACACTTATTTAAAGATGGAAGACAGGAATGTACCAAGATTATCTTGGTATACTAACATGGTGAAAGAAAATATATAGCACAATCAAGATTTTTTATAGTCTTATAAAATGAAAATATACTATATATATATATGTTTACATGTATCTTATGCAATTATATATAAATTTTACACATCTAGCAATCTGAAGACTATTTTTTCCTAATTTTTGTTTCTGAAATCTCTTGACACATGAATCTGTTCAAGAATTATGGTACTAAGATGAAAGAAAAAGCTTACACTTAATGAGGGCAAGACAACAAGATACATGCTGCAACTGTACAGATGAATTGTGAATAAAAACCTGGAAAAAGATTTCACAAACATTTCTCTCTATTACTCCCAACACTCTGCAATGATTGTTGCTACTAAATAAAATCAGATTTTGAATTATTAAGACCTGCCATACAAGAAAAGGACAGTAATTTTAAGAGAATAAGGCATGAGCTTACTCTTCTTTAAGTTTTCAAGTTGCAATAACATTGTATAAAAATCTTGTAGATATACTCCAAATAATGCTTATTAAATATAATCAAAATGCTTTATGTTTCAGAAAAATACATTCAAGAAGAAAAATATCTTTAAATCTGAACAGATAAAGCTTAATGCAAAATAACTTATGTCCTGTATTATTTGATAAATACAAACTGTGGGACTCTTATGTAACCACATTTCTGTTCTCAAGCCTAACTACTTAGAGGTAGGACTGAAAGAGAAGACAGGAAGTAATAGCAGATTAAGTTTGGAAAAGATCAGCTTCAGTAATGGACACTCTTCTGATGATTTAATAGAGGCTTATCTTCAGCTAAAACCAGCTTGCCATCATATCTGCAGACCCTTATTACTAATTAAAGTAAGGCAACAGTCTTTCAAAACCCACTTTTTTCTCTCTTTTTCTTTTTTTTTGTCCTTCTTTCTTTCTTTCATCTTGATCTGCTGTTTATTAAGATTACAGAAAAGCCCCAGGAACAATTTGCACCAGCACCAGGAGTGCTCCCTGCTCTGGCTCAGGCACTCCTGAGCCACTGTCATGGCTTTTAGCAAAGCTGGACTGAGGGGTCTTGCAAGCTTTCCAGAACTATTCTCTTGTGCTTAACACTTTCATAAGTGGCACTCTATTGCCCCCAGAGACTTGAAACTTTATCTTGCTAACAGACAATCATGAGGCAAAATTTTGAAAGGAATTCAATATGACATACAAGCCTCTTGTCTGTGCCTGCCATTGAAAATGCAAGGAATTAGGACTTGTAGTTAGGTCCTGAAAATGTAGCACAGCAAATGTCACAGCTACTAACTTTTTCTTCACATCTCTTACTGATATGGTGTCCGGAAAAAAAAGGCTCTGTCCTGCCTTTTTCCCTGGTCAATGCTAAGATTTATCTTGGACACAGGTTAAAACCAGACCAGGAGCCTGTATGGATGAGCACTGCAGTTCACAAGTCCCTGCCAGTCCATGTCCTGCCAGTTTCCTGAAGGAAAGTTGATGGATTTTTTTCCTCTCTTAGTTCAATACTTCATTCTGTTGCTGTTGTTAGAAATTCTTGTGATAACATAAATTCAGCAGCACCTTTTTTCAACTTTGTCCTCATTTGTTCTTAGAAATGGCCTCCATAGAGATGGGAGTTAAGAAGACTTTGGTTAGCATTTGCAGGCTCATACTTCAAAACCGGTGACATGTAACATGATCACCATTTTGGCCAGATGGAAAAATAGCAATATTAGGGCAGGAGAAGAATTTGCCATCTCAAAAGCTTCAGCTATAGAAGAATTATAAATAGCTTGCTACCTAGGAAGTCCTCAAGTAGCATACATTTCAATGTGCAGCACTTTGTGGACCTAAATGGAACAGCGAGTATTTTGCACTCCACAGCTATAGCCTGTGAAAAGTTAACATACTTTTGATGAAAATAACAGTTTTAAGGTGAGTTTAGAAAGGGGAGAGTTTATAAATTTTTATCATTTAGATAACTTCAGTGGGAAGAAAAGGTTCCCAAATTAATTGGTTTTATGTGTGTCTCACAACATGCAACACAGGTTTTCTATTTAACCAGCCAAGGTGAGGCAGGGACTGCCCTTTAAAACAGAAAATTCTGTCACCAAACCTCTGTTTTAACACAACAACATGATTTTCTGTTGCTTATTTTCAGTGCTGCCTTGCACTGGTCTCTTTCTTCCTACAGTGGCTTACACAACCAATCTATAGGTGCAAAGAACTGATCTGGCTTTGAAAAGAAAAAAAAAATCCCTCCAACACACATGTAATTGCATGTTTGGCAGGATGACTAAGCTGCAGTGGGTAACACAGCTGAGATGCTCATGAGCTGCTGTGTGGGAATAAGAATGAAGAGCATCAAGAAGAAAACAAGTTCAGAGAGCAAAATTAACTACATTATGAAACCATAATCCAAAGTTTCTTAATGACACCTGCTTTCTGTAAAGTAGCTTCCTTGCATGCCAGGTAGAACAAATACCTGGTAAAAGGGGTCATGCACAAATGGGAGGAGAAAGGGAAACAAGAACAGAAAGAAAGTCAAAACCCTACATTTGCAATTTCACATTATGTTTTTCTTGGTACCCTAATTAATCAGAAAAAAAAGAAAGTATTTTAGGGACTGAATAAACAAAACCTCGAACTGATTTTGATTTTGGTTTGGGTTTTTTTTCCTAAATTTTTTCCTCAGTAAAATGAAGTAGCATCGTTAGAACTTCTGAAATCTCTGTCATGTAAGTACATATTTTAGAATATATTTATTAGGTGACAATAGGTGATATTGCTAGAAATGATCTGTGGCCCATCATGCAAATCCATCCTAAAGTGTTTTTTGGTTTGGGGGATTTTTTTGTAGTTAGTTTTGACATGAGAAATCTTAAAAGCTCCTTCAAAAGCCATCAAGCTTGACTCATGGCAGGCTGATGTGCCTACATCCATTATGTATGAGCACTCTGCTAAAAATCCTTCTGCACTGATGGGACAGGAAGCAGGGATCTGGAGAAAAAAGTTACTTAAATCCACTGCAAACTTTAATTAGGTACCGTGGTGTTAAAAATGCTTCATTTTGTTTGCATTCTATATTAAAAGACAATGATTGTCAAAGTTGCATGATATCCCTTTAATTAAATACATAATCAGAAAAAGGAAATAAAAATATTAAACCACAAATGTCACAGGTTCAGTCTTCTTACGATGACCTGTGGCTGTTTCCAGGAGAAGAATGAGATTGCTAAGAGTGAAACCTATAAACATTGTTTGATAAGTAATAACTTTGCAAGGAATTGGATAGTGGCAGTGAGTGGACAGATTTATCTAGACACTTCCTCTGAACCATTTGGTGTAAAATTCCCTTGGAATTTCTAAAGCACTTGGCTCATAAGTCTTAAATTTGATTTGAGTTAGATCTCAGTGATTCTTAATAACCTGTAGTTACAAATCACAACTTCCCTTTTT